>JACSVZ010000030.1:18029665-18111848 GCA_014706295.1 Lycocorax pyrrhopterus obiensis
AGGGGATACACATGATAGAGTCACCCCAAGACAGCCGTAATCATGAATATTATGCTCTTTGGATCCCCATGATCAGTACAACAACTAAATCACCTGCAGGAAATCTAATAATATCTTAATTTGCCAATTTTCCTTCACAGAAGGTATATACAAGCTCATAAATCCAGGCCTGGGACATTACAATTATATTAACAGTAACTCCCTAAAGTGGTAACCTTTTGCACATCGCGAACATGGGAAGGAGGAGGACACACCACTCTCCTGTACCAATCCCCGCAGTTCTCTGGCAATAGAGTAGCCCAAGTCCCTGCAACTGGGTGGGCATGCAGCAACAACGGACAGATCTCCGTGTCTCAACGCGTCTTCTTGGCATTTTCTGACAGCAAAGTGCTGTAGTGTGGACACTGAAAAGCTTTAGCAGCGAGGTTTTTCCGGCTTTCTGCAGCATTTTGTGAGAGTTCTGTCTTTCCCATGCAAGTAAGACAAAACAATGTTACCGTTTTGTAAACTTCTTGCAGGTGCGGATTGTTTTGGTAGAATTGTTATGGTTCTAACTGGAAAAACACTCAGAACTGTGTGTCTTAGAACTTGACCAATCCCCTTAGGGGGTGGATGGCAAAAAACAATTACCTTATGCCACTTAATACACTTTGCGAACTAACATATAAAAGTCTTCTGAGAATTCATTAAATCCCTTCCATTGATCCCTGAGCCTAGACTTCGTGTCGTTTCTCTACTCGTCCGTGGGGAAAACAGCGACATCTGGTGACCCCGACAAGTACGACAACGCGAGCCTAGAAAAGGTACCGAAGCTTTTCTTTCTTCTCGCCCCCCCGCCCCCTCCCCCGGGGAGCGGGGACGGAACTTTAGTCCAGGCGCCAGGGTTTTATACAAAACCTGAAAAAGATGGGTCAAACATCCTCGACAGACCACGTGGTACTTTCTGCCTGGAAAAGTGTTGTATCTGTTACTGGCGGTGACCTGACGGAGGAGGACTTGGTCCGCTTCTTTACTTGGGCAGTAGATCATGGCTTCCCAGCAGACTTGAACGCTGCATTTGATCTTGAGACTTGGAAGTCCCTAAATGAAAAGATAGCTCGGGAGCTTGTGTATGGACAGGAGGAGGACGTAGCTCTCCTCCGTATTTGGCAGTCTTTATACGATCTACTGCGGGGAATTAAGACGCCCGGACAGAGCAGAGGGATTTCGGAGGCAGATTTACTGGGGCTTGAGTCTCTACCGAGCACACGATCTCAGGCTAGCGTGGGTGCCGGATCTCTACAGCCCTGTCTGCTGTCGTCTTGTGATAAATAGATGCTATAATATTGGCTTTCTGCAAATGTTAAAATAAGTGATGTTAAAAGTAGCCTTTTAAACAGTAGTTTTGTCACAAATAGATGCTATATGTAAAATAGCTTTATTACAAAACAGATGCTATATAAGGTAGTTTTGTTGTGAAGATGTGGTTTTTTAATACTTTTTCATTCAACCAAAAACTTAGAAATAGCTATGCTTATGAACTATTTGGGCTCCTGCTACCAACTATCAGCAACAGATAAGATATCCCCACAGCGATCTCCGGGAACTACCAAGCCGGGCGAACCGAGCTGGGAGAACTGCATTCCATTTTGAACTTTTCCTGAAAAAGGTTTGAATATGCGACACCAGAAGGCTTATCCCCACAGCGATCTGCTGATTCCGGGAACTACCGACAAAACGGGAAAACTGCATTCCGTTTTGAACTGTTCCTGGAAAGGGTTTTAAATATGTATAATTGTTTATGAATATGTATAATTGTTTATGAATATGGAATACTCCAGGTGTATGTAAAGGGTGTCTCCAAGATAGCAGGTGTGCTCTTGGCAGAGTGCCAAAGCACCCAGCGCTGTGACTTTTTGCTTTATTATCTTTGTCCCTTATTGTCCTTTATTAAACTTTTCAATCCTAACAGGAGAGTGAACCTTGTTTTTCACAGTCTCCAGTGGTTTCTCGGACTGGGACGCCACAGGGGTCGGGGAGGAACACGGAGTCTGCACGGGGACCCGGTTTTTTGCCCCGGCACCCTGTGCCCCGCGCTGCTGCGCATCAGGGTCCCCCGCCTGTGCAGCGCACGCGGTCTGTCCCCCTTCAGGGCCCCCCCCCCTCCTTCCACGTCACGTGCACACGAGCGGCCATACTCCGCCGGAGCGGCTGGACTCGTGCCCACCACAGCGCCACTGTTGCAAACAACCCCGACAACCGGGAGTTTGCCGGGAGCCGCTTCGCCGTTTTTTTCGCGGTTGCCGCTGCAGCCGCCGTTAACACCCGTATCGGCGCAGCCCCCCGTTCTGCCGGGGTACGGACCAGCCGTGTCGGGGTACCCGCCGCAAGCGCAGACTACCGGGTACTTTCCCGCGCATGCGCCAACTTTTGGGTACTTTCCTGCGCATGCGCAACCCTTCGGGTGCCATTCTGCGCATGTACCAACAGCCGGGTACTGCGCGGCGCAGGCGCACACAGCGCTACCGCAGCGAAACACGGAAGTACAATCTCTCGCGACTCGCGTGGACGCGGTAGAAGGACTATTGCGGGAATTATTGTTGCGGCCGCCCACTCCGGTATCGCCCAAACAAGCGGCCCAGAGCCCCTCGGCAGCGCCGACCAAGCCGGAGGAGCTGCCGGCAGCGCCGACCAAGCCGGAGGAGCTGCCGGCAGCACCTGGTTCGTCCTCCCCGCCCGTATCGGAGCCGACCGAACCGCCCGCATTTTCTGATACACCCGATCCACGGCGGGAGCCCGGGGCATCGCTCGGGCGCCTGACAGCTGCGAGGCAGAATCGCCCTTGGACGCTTCCAGCGTGTCAGGTGACCGTGCGGCCGAAACACCCGAAAAGCTTTTGGGAGGATGTTAAGCTGAGGGCTCTGGAAGAGGGGGACCGGGACTCGCGAGAGAACGCAGGGGTGCCTAAAACGGTACTGCGCGATCAGGCGGTTGGTACAGAACCTCAGGATACTGCATCGGTAGGTCAAAATAATAGTGGAATTCCGCAGGGAGACACTCAATCAGTAGATAAGAATGATAGTGGAATTCTACAGAGAGATGCTCAAGTTTATCCTGTTTTTAAAGCCGTCCCGAATACGGGGCAAGTTGATAAACACGATGTAATATCATGGAAAGTGGTCCAGGACATGCAGGACAAAGTACTGAAATATGGGCTTGGCTCTCCTGAAGTTATGCAGGCTATTAGAGCAATAAATGCTGACTTGCTTGCTCCCTTTGATATTCGGCATCTGGCTCAGGTGTTGTTTCCACCTGTGCTATATGACTTCTTTGAGGTCAACTGGAAACAGATGGCTGCCGACGCTGCATTGCGGAATATGCAGTTGCCACAAAATGATCCTTGTTATGCAGTTGGAGCAGATGCTCTTATGGGGATCAATCAGTATTCTAATTCTGCTTTTCAAGGCACTTGGCCTGTTCAGATTCTTGAACAGGCTCAAAAGGTCGGTATGGCAGCCATATATACAGCTATACATTTAGCAACTCCTAAAAAGGGATATGCGACAATCATTCAGGGCCAAAAAGAGGATTTTCTTTCCTTTGTCCTAAAAGTGGATCTGGCATTGGAAAAACAGGTAGCAGATGAGAACACAAGGAAGGAGCTTTGCTGACAGTTAGCGAGGGACAATGCCAATGCTGACTGCAAAAGGATTATAGCAGCTTTACCTGGGGACCCTACCTTAGCAGACATGCTCAGTGCCTGCTCTCAGGTGGGGTCTGGGGACTATGGCTCTGCTCTGCCAGCAGTTCTATGGCCTAGTCCAGGATAAGTTAATGCAGTGATAGCTGTATGAGGGCATTGCACCCTGGTATGCCCTCACCCACCTGATCCCAACAGAGTGGGAAATCTTGATCTGATTTGAAGGATTGTTTTCATGATTCCTTTGCATTCTCATGCTGAACCTAACTTTGCTTTTACTGTGCCTGCAGGAAATAATGTCGAACCTGTAAGGAGGTTCCCTTGATTAACCACGATGCAACTTTCCCTGCTTTTAATATTTTAAAGGGGGACCCCGAGTTGAATTCATCTCGGAAATTGACTCCTGAAGCGCAACGAGCGCTGGAAGAGGTTCAACAGGATGTTTTTGCTTGTCAGGTTTATCAAGTGAATTCCTCCACTGATATTGCTTTGAATTTGGTCACTGATTCTGCTTATGTAGCAGACATAACTCAGCATTTAGATTGTTCACTTCTAAAAAGAAGTCAATAATGTGGCTCTGTTTTCACTATTGAAAATTTTGTGGTGTGCAATTTAAGAAGTCACACCAATTTGCCAGGTTTCATAACAGAAGGCAATGCCAGGGCTGACATGCTAGCTAACCCCGCGTGGGTAGCGCCTCAGCCTGAAAAATTGCACAAGCCAGGGCATATACCCTGCAAAAGCAGTTTCATTTAACGCTAACTGGGGCTCGTGACATTGTCAGCGCTTGCGCTGACTGTCATGGACTCCGTGCACCTCTGCCATCGGGGGTAAATCCCAGAGGCCTAAGAGCCTTGCAGATTTGGCAGACAGATGTAATGCACATCACTGAATCAGGCAGGTTCAAGTATGTGCATGTGTCTATCGACACTTTCTCCTCAGCTATGTGGGCATCTGCTCATACTGGGGAAAAAAGGCCGCGATGCCATTGCTCATTGGAAATAGGCTTTCACGGTCTTGAGCATGCCTTCTTCTGTGAAAACTGATGATGGTCCTGCCTATGTCTCTCAGAAGACGTGGCAGTTTTTGCACCTATGGGGTGTGGATCATATTCTGGGTATTCCTCATTCTCCTGCTGGCCAAGCCAGGGGAAATGCTTGGAGAAACCCCACAGAGCCGACTGGAAAAAGCTTTGTATACAATTAATCATCGTACAGTGCCACCAAATTCAAGCAGTCCTGTCATTTTGAATCATTTTCTCTCATTGCAGTCTTCAAGCGAGAAGCATCTGCCTTGAGCGAAAGTCTGGGTACGGAACCTACTCGCTAACACGTGGGAGGGTCCGTGTGAGCTTATTGCTTGGGGTCGTGGGTATGCTTGCGTTTCCACAGATACTGGGGTGCGATGGCTACCTGCAAGATGCGTCCGCCCCGACCTGCGGCACCAAAGGCAGAACAGGCGACCTCTGAATGGTGACCAGAATGCAGACGATCATCATCCAGATGATCCTTCTGATGAAGACCAAGATGACGACCATCAGCCTGGTCCTTCTGCAAGCAGAGACTGAATTTTCTTTCTTATAGAATCAGAATGTTAGAGCCCTTAAGGCTGTTTAATTAATAGCTGATGTAGAATTAATAGTTAATGTAGAATTGGGTTCGCTGCATGTATCTCCCATGGTACCACTGGAGAATCTCTCTGCCTACTTTAAATCAGTGGTCTGATTTAAAGTCTGTTTGGTAACTGGCCACTACCAAACAGACACCTTATGCTGTGTTTGCTCTCCTTGCTGCAAGGGGCCCCGCAGAGGATTGCAAACACTACCTTTTTTGGTCTTAAACAAAAAGGGGGAATTGTGGACACTGAAAAGCTTTAGCAGAGAGATTTTCCGGCTTTCTGCAGCATTTTGTGAGAGTTCTGTCTTTCCCATGCAAGTAAGACAAAACAATGTTACCGTTTTGTAAACTTCTTGCAGGTGCGGATTGTTTTGGTAGAATTGTTATGGTTCTAACTGGAAAAACACTCAGAACTGTGTGTCTTAGAACTTGACCAATCCCCTTAGGGGGTGGATGGCAAAAAACAATTACCTTATGCCACTTAATACACTTTGCGAACTAACATATAAAAGTCTTCTGAGAATTCATTAAATCCCCTTCCATTGATCCCTGAGCCTAGACTTCGTGTCGTTTCTCTACTCGTCCATGGGGAAAACAGCAACAGTCCAGGGGGGTAGGACTCTTCAAAACAGGCAGAGAAATATTCCCTGCACTTTGGACTCCAACAAGGTCCAAGGCCCTCATTAATGCAGTCAGTTCAGCCTTCTGCGATGACATATCTGCTGGCAGGGCCTTTGCCTCGATCACTTTGTCTTGGGTGGTTACTGCATAACCTGTCATTCGTTTACCATTTTTCATGAAGCTGCTCCCGTCTGTAAACAGCTCCCAGTCTGGATTTTCTAGGGGCACGTCCTTCAGGTCTGGTCTGCTGGAATAGACCTCCTTGATTGTTTGCAAACAGTCATTCTCAGGCACATCATCAGTTAAGGCAGAGGACAGAAACATGGCAGGGTTAACAACAGAAGTTGTTTTCAGGGTAACATCATCCTGTTCTAACAGCAGTGACTGATATCTAAGCATTCGGTTGCCTGACAGCCAATGTCCTCCTTTCTGTTCCAGTACTGCTGCTACTGTATGTGGCACATACACTACAATGTGTTGTCCAAGGGTGAGTTTCCGGGCCTCTTGAATCTGGATGACCGTAGCCGCCACGGCTTTTAAGCACCCAGGCCACCCTTGGCTAACATTGTCTAGCTGTTTGGAAAAATAGGCCACAGCCCTCCGTTGGCTTCCGAGGCGCTGTGCTAGTACGCCCAGTGCCACATTAAGTCTCTCATGTGTAAAAAGTTCAAAAGGCTTAGTCAAGTCCAGTAAGCCCAGTGCTGGAGCTGACATTAGAGAGTGTTTCAGCTGTTTAAATGCAGCCCTTGTGCTTTCAATCCAAATTATAATGCCATTTTCAGCTGCTTTTATTGCTCCGTACAAGGGTTTCACCAACAATCCATAATTTGCTATCCACAACCGACACCAACCTACCATTCCCAGAAAAGCTTGCATCTCTCTCATGGCGTGGGGCTCTGGAAGTTGGCAGATGGCTTCCTTCTGTTCCTCGCTGAGCTGTCGGTGTCCACGGAAGATCTCAAGTCCCAAGTAAACTACTGCTTCCTTGGCGATCTGTGCTTTCTCTTTGGAAACTCTGTATCCACTCTGTCCCAGAAAGTTTAACAAGCTTACAGTGAATTGAATACAGTCATCTCTGGTATTAGCTGCAACCAAGATGTCATCAACATACTGAAGGATAACCCCTCCTGGCTCTTGTCTCCTCTAATCTTCTAATTCCTTTGCTAGCTGGTTTCCAAATATTGTCGGGCTATTCTTGAAACCCTGGGGTAGGACTGTCTAAGTAAGCTGACTTTTCCTTCCTGTTTCGGGATTTTCCCACTCAAAAGCAAAACGCTCCTGGCTGTTTTTATGCACAGGAATGCAGAAAAAGGCATCTTTCAGATCCACAACAGTAAACCACCCTAATTCATCTGTCAATGTGGTCAAAAGTGAATATGGATTTGCTACCACTGGGTTTATGTCTTCTGTAATTTTGTTAATTGCCCTTAAATCTTGGACCAACTGATAACTCTTACCATCAGGTTTCTTTACTGAAAGGATTGGCGTGTTACACCTGGACACACATTGCACTAACAACCCATGATGGAGGAATTTCTCAATTATAGGTGCCAATCTTTTACGACTTTTTAACTTTAAAGGATATTGTTTTTGCCTTACCAGTGTGGCTCCTGGTTTGAGTGCAATGCTCACTGGTTCTGCCTGTTTGGATCTTCCTGGAACATCACTGGCCCACACAATTGGATTGACAGCATTTTCAACTTCAATGGGGATTTCACCACATCTGTCCTGTATAAAAAGTGCAGCAACTTCGACAAATTTAGTTTCTGGAATTATAACTTGTATACTCTTCCCTTTTTAAAATTTGGTTTCAGCTTCCAATTCCTCTAACAAATCCATCCCCAGCAATGGTCTAGGGGAGTTAGGCATATAAAGAAATTGATGAGTTACCCAGTGTTTTCTCAGTTTAAATTTCAAAGGTTGGAAGAAAGGCCGTGTTTCAGTTACCCCTGTTGCCCCAATGACATGAACAGTTTCATGATTGTTTCCCTTCTGAAGTATTTAACACAGAATATGCCGTGCCGGTGTCTACCATAAATTTTATATCATCTTTCCCCAGCTTGGCTATAATCGAAGGCTCTGCTAGGGGAGAAGCCTCTGGTCCCCATCATTCTGAGTGTGATTCTTGTTCCAAAGGGAGCTGGGGAACTGGGGGTGTCTTCTTCAACATTGGACAGTCAGCCTTCTAATGCCCTTTCTTCTTGCAATAAGCGCATGTGTCTTTGTCCCTAGGGGGAGAGGATTTCTTAGATGACTTTTCCTGACTACCCTTCTTCCTGGGACAGGGTTTCCCTTTGTCACTTGAGTCTCTATCTCGAAACACTCTCCAGGCTACTTCTAACAATTTACTCATGTCTTGAGCCCCTTCTAACTTTTGCAACTTTCATCGTATATTGTTTGAAGCCTGACCTATAAACAAATAAGCTAGGTGGTTTCCCCCTTCCATTTTATCAGGATTTATGTCTGTGTATTTGGTAGCAGCTTCTCTTAACCTATTAAAAAAATCAGTAGGAGTTTCATTAGGACCTTGCTTCACTTCGTAAAGCTTTGCCCAGTTAAGAGCTTTAGGGACACCATGCTTTAACCCATATACTATGAGATCTTGATACCGTTTTAATCTTTGCATTTCTGCTGGCACATTTGGGTCCCACCTTGGATCAGCTGTTGGAAAAATTTCTGTGACTGTACCTTGGAATGTCCCGTTAGCTATGCCTATTTCTACAGAATTTGTAATAGCTTTGTTTACCATCTGTCTTTCAGTGGGATCAAGCAATGTCTCTATCATAACTGCCAAATCACTTCAGTCAGGGTTCTGTGTTTTAATTGCTCTTTGTACCAAAGTAGCCACTCTGTCTGTATTTTCTTTATATTTTCCCACTGTACTCTTCCATTGCTCTAACTCTATGAGGGAGTACAGAACCTTCACATAGATTGGCCCTTGATTACCCGCAGTCTGTCTCATAGGGGCTTGTAAAACTGGCTCCTTTTTCGATCTGGTCCATTTGGCAATTGGGCTCCACTCCCTTATAGCTTTTCTTGCTATCGTTCTCCTCTTTCGCTTGCTTAAGGCGGCTATCTCATCTTCCTCGTCAGAGGAACTGCCTGAGTGAGAGCTGTCTGATTCCGAGGAATCGGCTGTGTCAGCTCTGCCCGGCCCGTTCTGGTACCTGCTATCACTGACAGGGACCTGCTCCGACGCAGAGATCGGGTAGTGTCCCTGGGCCGGCGCGCTTCGATGACGTCATCTGCAGAGCCAGCCGCTCGGCGCGCGGCGTTGCTATGGAGACTCCGACGCCTGGGAGAGGGAGGAATGCCACCCCCCCTGTGGGAGGTTCCCTGCCCGCCCTCCTGGTGGAAAGCCCTGCTTCTCGGCTCCACCTCTAAGGGCGGTGCCATAGGCTGCACACACCAGCTGTCTCCTCCCCCCAGTCCCGCCCCCCCGGAGGGATCGCAGGAAAGGGGGGAGAGAGAGAGCCGGGCGGCTTCTGAGCACCAGCCAATGAAGACACAAGCGCTTTCCAGAGCCGCCAGTAGTCTTCATCCTCTTTCAGGTGCGGCCCTGCCAGGGCCTGAGTCGCAGCCGGGAAGTCTCCCGGGTCCGCGGGAGGCGGCGGGGGCGGCCAGTCCGCCTCCCCTTCTCCTGTTTCACCAGCCGGAACCCATCTAAAGCTGCCTCTCTTCCCCTCCCCACCCTCGGGGCCCACGTCGGCTGAGAAGGAGGAGGAGGGGGGCCCATTCTCAAGGCAGGAGCTATCAGATCCATCTCCACGTCTTCTGCCTTTGTCGAGTCTGACATAGACTTCTTAACCTTTTTCTCTTTTCTTTTTCCCTAGAAGTAGTATATGCTCTCTTTTAGATATTTGTAACTTAGATGCAGCCAAGAAGAGCTTCGCATACTCTGGTTCTAAGAAACAGTGATCTTTTCGGTGATACGGTATTAAACTCAGTATTAATTCTTCATCCAGACTACCAAATAGAGGCCAGCTTTGCCAGTTATCTAACCTATAAACTGGCCAGATCACCGTGGAAAGCCGAATTGATTCCGCTTTTGTAAGGGGTTTTTTTTTGCCAGTCAATTTTTCCCAGTTTTCTAATACTAAACTTAAAGGCGAGTTCTGTGGTATTTCATTCCCCATACGAGAAATATTGCAGCCCATGGTTTTATGCTTATGAGCAGAGAAATTCACAGAAATAAAGCAAAGTGATCTAACACACTCTATAAAGCAAAAAGAGAAAACTAGACAAGGCAGGATTCGAACCCACAACCCCGGGGATTCAAACTGTGGCTGGTTGGAAATGCATTCCAAGCCTCCGACCCACTGCACCACGTGGCTGTGTGCCGAGAGGTGTTGGCTGGACACAACCTAGCAACAAACCAACAGAGGGAAAATTAAATTCCCTGGAACTCTCACACGAGTTCCCTGTCAAGCTCTCACGAGCCGACAAACTAACAAAAGGGGGAAACACCAAATGAAAATCCCCCCGGACTCTTCCGAGTCCCCACCTAGGTGCTTACAGAATACAGAATACCACCTTTACTCAGTTACTCACATTCCTCTGTGCTGGACCTGGAGAGTTTCCTGGGCTCTTGGAGCTTCCCTGCCTCCTGGACTGTAGCAACTGCCCCCCCCCCGGGTCCTGGCAGAGTGGGGGGGGAGCTGAGCTGGATCTTTCTGAGTCCCAGAGGATTTTCGGAAGCCTCGTTGTCCCTTCTGGTGGTGCCAAGAACTGATGCCTGAAAAGGCCTCCTCGACACAGAGACTAGACAGAATAAGGGAATAAAGGTAGGTATTTATTTGAAAGGCCTTCAAAGGTACACTCTGGGGAGCCAGAGGCTATTGCCAAGATGGACCCCAAGATGGACGACAGGTCACGAATTCTTCACACTTTTATAGGTTTGGTTCATTTGCGTATTAGGGTTAATTCTCCAATTAAAGCTTCAGTTTAATGATGTAAATTCCCCAAGCTTGCCCCCCCCCTTCAGAGTCTTTGGTTTACACATTTTGGGCCTAGGATGGCCTGAGTGTCCTTGGAGAGCAGGCCTGGAGAGGCTTTGTTATGTCTAGATAGCACTAGAGAGCAGAAATTAACAGGCTACAGGTTACACACTAAGCAGTACAGGATTTGAAAAATACAAAAGTTAAAACCTAAGGCATCATGGGGAAGTGGGGTATGCCTGTGGTGTGCTGGATGCCCCACTCACTAAAGAAATCTTGCACTTTATTAGAAACATAGGCAGGACCATTGTCCGTTTTCACTTCTTTGGGCGCTCCCAGGTTGGAAAAGGCAAGGAGAAAGTGTTTTCTTATGTCTGTGGCCTTTTGTCCCGCATGGGCAGATGCAAAGAAGGCTCCAGAGAAAATGTCTACTGACTCATGGACATATTTAAGTCTCCCAAATTGGGGGACATGGGTGACATCTGTCTGCCACAATTGGCAGCTGCTGAGGCCGTGGAGGTTTACCCCTGTGCCTAAAGATGGTACCGGATAATGTTGACAGTTAGGGCACATCACTACAATTGCCCTTGCTTGATCTCTGTGAATATTAAACATTCTAATGAGGTCAGGAACATTTTGGTGGAAAAACTGGTGGCTTAACTTGGCTTGTGCAAAGGTGTCAGGTAAGTTTGGACTGTGCACAGCCATGGCCAGGGCATCAGCTCTCCAGTTTCCCTCTGCGATGGGTCCTGGCAGATCTGTGTGTGACCTTACATGCATCACATGATAAGGCTGCTCTCGGTGAGAGAGAAGGTAGACCAGTTCTGAGAGCAGTTGGTAGAATTGGGGATTTGCCACTTATTTTAACAGGCCATGTTCTGCTCTGGTGGTCACGCCAGCTACATAGGCCGAATCTGTGACTAAATTGAATGGTTCTTGAAATCTTTCAAATGCTCTAACCACCGTTGCCAATTCAGCAATTTGTGGGGATCCCTCTACCACCTGGACATCAGATTTCCACATCTGAGTCCTGGGTCCTTCCAAGTCATCACAGATTTGTGAGAGCTTGAACCATCTGTAAAGACTGTCAGAGCTTTGAGAGGGGTTCGACTTAGCAGTGATTTTGGCACCAGATTGAATGCTGTGTTAAACAGCTTATGTTTGGGTTTGTGGACTGAAATTTGGCCTGTGTAGCTGTCCAGAGCGTACTGGAGATGTTAGTTTGTCTGGAGCAAATGCTCCAAGTTACCAACTGTTAATGGCAAATGTATGCATGCAAAATCACACCCAGCGAGGGTTTGGAGGCGAGCCCTGGCCCTCATGATTAATTGGGCCATTCGTTTCTGTGGTGTTGTGATGCTTTTGGGTGACTGATGCAACAGAAAGATCCACTCTATGATGATTAGAGGGTCCTTCTGCGCTGCGTCCCACTGAAAGATCAGGCCATGAAATCTGGGTGCATTACCTAGAACAATGAAACTGAAAGGCAGGTGTGGAAGGATCCGGTGAGCCTGTCGAGAAGACAGGGCGAGCTGCACCTTACCGATGGCTTCCCGGGCCTCCGCGGTAATGGCACGTGGCGAGTCCAGGTCCTCACAACCCTTGAGAAGGTCGAACAGGGGCGAGAGGTCTTCTGTCATAATACCCAGCAGAGGACGTACCCAGTTGATGGACCCACAAAGCTGATGCAAGTCTCGAAGGGTCTTTGGGTCGTCTTGGATGGCGAGCTGCTGGGGTACGACAGTCCGTTCACCCAATGCGGAGTCCAAGGTAAGTCCATGGGCAGGTACGCTGGATCTTCTCAGTTTGAATCTCAAACCGCGCTTTCTCAATGGCTCGGATAGTCTCTTGGAGGGTCAAGTCCAGGTAATTGTCGTCAGGTGCACAGATCAAGATGTCATCCATATAGTGGAGTAGGATGGCCCTGGGGAACTCTTTCCTGATAGGGGACAGGACGTGTCCGACGTACCACTGGCAGATTGTCGGGGAATTCTTCATACCCTGGGGTAGAACTCGACGATGGTACCTGCGCAAGGGGGCCTACCGGTTCAAGGATGGCATGGAGAAGGCAAACCAAGGGGCGTCATGTGGGTGTAATCGGATAGCAAAGAAGCAGTCTTTAATGTCTATGACAGCAAGCTTCCACTGTTGGGGGAGCATTGAGGGTGAGGGCAGACCGGGCTGCAGGGGACCCATATCTTCAATTACCTCTTTGATTCCCCAGAGGTCCTGAAGAAGCCTCCACCTGTTTTTGCCTGGCTTTTTTAGAACAAAGACGGGGGAGTTCCAAGGGCTGTTGGAGGCAACAAGGTGGCTTTTTGTCACTGTTTTCCCCACGGACGAGTAGAGAAACGACACAAAGTCCAGGCTCAGGGAAAAATGGATGCGCTTTAATGAATTCTCAGAAGACTTTTATATGTTAGTTCGCAAAAGTGTATTAAGTGGCATAAGGTAATTGGTTTTTGCCATCCACCCTCTAAGGGGATTGGTCAAGTTCTAAGACACCCATCTCTGAATGTTTTTCTAGTTAGAACCATAACAATGAGTCAAAACAACCTGCAGCTGCAAGAAGTTTACAAAACTGTAACTTTGTTTTGACTTACTTGCATGGGAAAGACAGAACTCTCACAAAAATGCTGCGGTGTCACTGCCCTGGGAGAAGGGTCTGCCTCACGGGCATCCGTCCCACCCTGAAGAGGCTACAGTGACCTTTCCCGCAGACACGCACTGAAAAGTGTCGAGTCTCAGCGGCCGCATGGACGGGCAGCACTGGCTCTGTGTCAGCAGGCGTGCCCAAATGCGAGGGGACCCGAAGGTCTAAGTCTCTCAGGAATCCCGGAGGCGAAAGAGGCAAGGGAGAGGACCAATCCGTGAAACCTTCCAAGGGTCTATTCCCCCGAAAGAGGAGGGGTGAACTGGCCGAGGAGGGCCAGGGTTACCGAGGTTTTCTACAGGGGTGGTACAGAACAAACAACCAATAGAGGGTAAGCCCGGAGGAGGATCCCAGGGACACAGAACCAATGGCTAGGTTACAGAGGAGGGCATTTACAGAATAAACCTATGAGCAACCGAACTTATCTGAACTTTCTGGAGAAGTGGTACGGGCTCAGAACCAGGTCTCGCCCACGGACTGGTCTTCGCTCTCTGAGTCGTCTGCCCATGGGGTAGGCATGGCGTGATGGACAGCAGGCGGACCCCAAGTGGTCCGAGGCACCCCAACATCTCCCCAGTTTTTTCTTATTAGTTTTAACAGAGTGCCTGAAGCAGGACAACATTACAAGGAACAAACAGGTTATAACGACTAACTCAAGGATGGACTTACATATAGAGATTCCCCACCGCGGAAGTCCAGTGCTATTAAATAAATTAACAAACCAGTCATTGTTCTCGGCCTTCAGTTGCTGCACCTGCTGCTTCATGTTATTGATGACAGTGTAGACATATTCTGGGTGCGAGGTCAGATCAAAACAGCACATTCCTTCAAATTCCTCGCACCCGTGACCATGCACAAGCAGCAGGTAGTCGATGGCAGCGCGATTTTGAAGAGTTGCATGCCTAGTGGTTTCCTCGTCTGCAAGGAGTTTTGACAATGCTCGGGAAGTATAGTTAGCCTGTTTCCCAAGCCAGCATTCCAGGTGGGCAATTTGGCCCAAAGCTCTGGCGGCCGTCACCCAGGGGAGAAAAATTGAAACAGCGACTCTCTTGGAGTATGGCCAAGAGATGACTTCCAAGTCACAATTCTCATTTAGGGGTCCAATTGATCTCTTTGTACGTTTTGAAGATGCCCAATCAACTAAATGTTTTTTATCAGGGGTTAGCAAAGCCAATTGCCCTAGGGTGCACGGCCCTCCTTGCAAGCGGGATGGGATCCCTGCCCAAGCTCGGTCTCCGCAGATGAAGAAAACTCCAGTAGGGAGTTGCCTGGGTATCTCTGTGGACTCAGCCGATGTAATGGCTGTATCACTGCACCAGTTAGGAATATTATATACCGAATTGTGTGGGTTTACTTTTAAAATGCGTTCTTTTCTCTGATCGGCTGACAGGTAAACCCATTCTTTGCCCTTCAGCCTATAATTGACACAATAAGTGGCTTTTTCTGAGCCAACAAGGGCCAATTCTTGTGGCTCATGTGGTGTGTGTGGTAAAACCTCTGTCCACGCGTCCCAGGAGCAGACAGGGTCAGGCCTCTTACCCACAAACGGGTAGTCGTTGGCTTTTAGGGGGATCCCCACTAGGCAAGTGGACATGGGGTCCTCCGCGCTGCTCATAGACAGACACAGGTCCGACTGGTTCATGGCTTTCGCGAGAGTCGTCCACACGTTCGCCTTCGGCTGGGGAACGATCCATCCTTGGGTTATTGATGTAATCAGGAAAAACAGTAGGAGTGAACTGCATGCCATGGTGAAACCTAAAAGAGACAGCAAAGCAGCAAAATGTTAACAGAACGATTAAGTGATTCCCTCATTCTGTAAATGATCCACATTGTTTTTGCCTTGGGGTATATATGGTTTTATCCATTTCCCTGGGACCCACTTTGGGCCTGCAGGGGTGGATACACACCCAAATCCTCTTCCCCACGTTATTAGTGGGAAAGGGCCTTGAGGTTTTTGTGTCTCGGGATCCCTTATCGTAACTGGTGGTTTCTGTTTGAATTTTAATTTAATGTCCGTGTTGAAATGGATAACTACTGGTGGGTCTGGGTTCTCAGCTGAGCAATTTAGAAAGTTCATGACAAAGAGGGCCTTTGTCAAGCGGAGGACGGGGTTGTTAGTTTCGTCTCCTCCTTCTTGTTGTTGCAGCACTCTCTTTAACGATTGGTGTGTTCTCTCCACGATTGACTGTCCTGTCGGGGAATGTGGAATGCCTGTTTTGTGGTGAATTCCCCAATTCTGCAGGAATTTCCTGAGGGCAGCAGAGATGTACGCTGGGCCGTTGTCGGTCTTTATCTGTTTAGGAACCCCGAGTGTGGCAAATGCGTGCATCAGATGGTTTATGACATCCTTCGCCCTCTCCCCGGCATGGGCAGAGGCAAACACGGCTCCTGAATAAGTGTCTACAGATACATGGACATATTTGAGACGGCCAAAGGATGGAATGTGCGTGACATCTGTTTGCCACAGCTTGTTGCTCCCTAACCCTCTAGGGTTGACCCCACTGCCAAGTGAAGGCACTTGAAATTTTTGACAGTTGGGGCATGTCGCCACAATGGCTGTGGCCTGTTCACGGGTGAGGTGGAACATCCGTGTTAGAGCCGGAACGTTTTGGTGGAAAAAGGCATGGCTCATCTTCGCCTGATGAAACAGGTCTGGCAAATTTGCAGTTTGTACTGGTAATGCCAATTCATCTGCCCTCCGGTTCCCCTCTGCAATAAAGCCTGGAAGATCCGTATGCGATCTCACATGCATCACAAAGAATGGTTGCTCCCGGTGGGATATTAGATGTATTAATTTCGAGAGCAAGCGATAAATTAATGGATTTTTTGCTTCTTTAAGCACTGCATTCTCAGCTCTGGATACAACCCCTGCAACATAGGCCGAATCTGAGATCAAATTAAATGGTTCTTGAAACCTCTCGAATGCCCTGACAACGGCTGCTAGTTCTGCTACCTGTGGCGAGCCAGGCACCTTTTCGACATCGGACTCCCACTTCCGTGTCTGAGGATCCCTCCGAGTTATGACAGAGTTGTGGGATGCTCCGGAGCCGTCTGTAAAAATTGTCAGAGCATCCAGTGGCTTTGCACTTTGGATGGTTCTGGGAATAATTTTCAGTGCTGAGTTAAATATTTTGTGTTTTGGAACATGGATTGATATCTGACCTGGGAAGCTGTCCAGAGCATACTGTAAAGAGACACTGGTTGGAAGCAAATGCTCTAAAGCCTCATTGGTTAGAGGTAAGTAGATGCATGTAAAATCACATCCGGCTAAAGTCCGGAGGCAAGATCGTGCCTTTATGATGAGCTTAGCCATGAGTTCCTGAGGCGTGGTGATGCTTTTGGATGGTAAATGCGCCAGGAAAACCCACTCGATTCTCAACAAGTGGTCTCTTTGCACAGCATCCCACTGGAAAATCAACCCATAGAGGTGTGGTACGACTCCTAGGATGGCAAATTGAAATGGCAATTGTGGGTCATACCTGTGGGCTTGTTTGGACTCCAGCGCCTGCTGCACTTTACCTATAGTCTGTTTGGCCTCAGGTGTCAAAGCTCGTGGAGAATTCAGGTCGTTGTTTCATCGGAGTAGGTTGAAGAGAGGTGCTAGGTCCTCTGTTGTCAGTCCCAGAAGCAGTTGAATCCAGCTAATGGATCCACATAACTGATGTAACTCCTGCAATGTCTTGGGATTTTCATTAATCTTTATTTTTTGTGGTGTTATGCTAGTGTCAGTGATGGAGAGTCCAAGTTATTTCCATGGACTTGTGACCTGAACTTTGTCCTTTTGTATTTCAAATCCCTCTTTTTGCAAGGCTTCTGTGACTTTCTCTGAGGTCCATTCCAGGTATGACCGATTTGGGGAGCAGACTAATATATCGTCCATGTAGTGTAATATGATGGACTTTTGGGCAATTTTTCGGATGGGGCTCAATATCTTTGTAACATACCACTGGCATATGGTCGGGCTGTTTTTCATCCCCTGAGGGAGGACCCGCCAGTGATAGCGCTGCATTGGGGCTTCCCGATTAATGGATGGGACGGAGAAAGCAAATTGAGGGGCGTCGGCCGGGTGTAAGGGGATCTGAAAGAAGCAGTCCTTGATGTCAATGACCGCCACTTTCCAGCCCCTCGGGAGCATAGAGGGAGATGGCATTCCTGGCTGGAGAGCTCCCATGTCCTCAATTATATCATTAATCCTTCTCAGATCCTGGAGGAATCGCCAGCTGTCTTTCCCCATCTTTTTTATTACAAACACTGGGGAATTCCAGGGGCTATTGGACGGTTCGATATTGCCCTTGGTCAATTGTTCCTCCACGAGCTGATGCAGAGCACTCAGTTTTTCTATAGGCAAGGACCACTGATCCATCCAAATTGGTTCATCTGTTTTCCAATTCAATTTTTGGATGGGGCACCCCACAGTGGCCCTCAGGGAAAATCCCGGGGTTCTGGTGTTACCTCCACCCGGGTCCCCCATTGGGACATGAGATCTCTCCCCCATAATGTGAATCCCGATTCAATGACAAAGGGTCGGATAGAGGCTATCCTACCTTCGGGTCCCTCTATTTGAATAACATCCTTGCTCCGGTGGGCGGACACAGATCCACCTACCCCCAAAACGAGGCCATCCTTAAATTGCAGGCTCCACATCCGAGGCCAATCCGTCACCAAAATGATAGTTACGTCAGCTCCTGTATCGATCATGCCTGCAATGGAATAGGAGTCATTGTTATTAGACAGTCTACAGTTAAGCATTGGACGACCTTTCCCCACCCCTTCTGCCCAGTACGCGCCAGGGGATTTGCTCTCCTTTGGAAAAGTCGCTGGCAGCATGAATGCCTGTGCAGTATCGTAACCTTTAGGGAAGAAAAATGGCAGAAAATGACATTTGACAATAACATTAAATCTCCCCTCACTGTCCAGCTGGCTAATTGTGGGGATGATGTCCACTTCTGGCGGCGTGCTGTAAGGATCTCCGAAAGTAAATATAAAGTCAGTATTTATCACATTGTTGATGCAGCAGGGAAGGCTGTAGACTTGCTGGTATTTCATATGAGTCCCATCCAGTAGTTTAGCTTAAAGTTTTTGAATTGCGGCAGCTTCTCCATTTGTATCGTCACGCGGGGCTGCTCTGTCGCATTGGGATTTCAGTTTTTTTGCAGCTTTTCTGCAGGTGGTGGTGCAGGAGCTCTGGGTTTGGCTGGAACAACAGGCTTGGGAACATAGTGAATAGGTGTGGGGGCATGGCAGAATTTTGCGGTGTGGCCCTTTTTTCCACACCTCGCACAAACCCATAAGGACCTGTCATTTCCATTTTCCTCCACATTGGCAGGATGTACTAAAAGCCTTCCTGTTGACTCCCCTTTATTTTTCTGTGTGTCGTTAGAATCAGTTACATGCCTCATGCAGGCCTCTGTGATCAGCAGCAGGGATGGAGGAGGTTTGAATGGCAGTGTCTTAATGACTGCTTTACATGTTTCATTTGCATTTAATATTGCAAAGTCTGTTATTATTCTTTCATGCAGGGAGGCATCATCTATTTGTGCCTCTACTGCTGCTGTTAACTGGTCCACAAAGTCCATGAAGTTCTCATTTTAGGCCCTGCCTGATGGCAGTGTAACTGATCTTTATGGTGGTTTTCGAAGGCATTGTAAAAAATACCTTTTCTGCAACCCCCCATATTATTTCCAGGACCTCTCTGGGTATTTGGTTTGCTTGGTCCTGTGGTTTAGTAATTTGTCCTTCCCCTATTAAATGTTCAATTGTGATATTCACATGATTAGGATTTCTTAAGATGACTGGCAACTGCTCCTCTAGCTGTTCTTTCCACAGCCCCTGCCATAATTTGAATTCGGTAACGGATAGCAGACAAGAAATAATTCTTTTTACATCATGAGGTAAAAGTATATTAGCAGTGCAAGTAGCGTTAAAAATATTTTTAAAATATTGGCTATCCTTACCGTATTCTTTATATGCTTTACAGACATCTTTGATGTTATTATAATCGAATGGTTTCCACTGTGGATTTAATCCTTGCCTGTTATAAGTAACCGGAGCAGCAAAGGGAACGGCCGCTGTGTGGGCCTCATTGTTTACTAAGTCATCCAAGATGGAGTCTCTTCCGGCGCTGGCCGGAAGAGAGGCGGGGAAGGCTGAGTTCTCGAGCCCTGATGGACAGGGATCAGTGGGGGCGGCGCAACCAAAGGGGGCGGCGTGGGAACCTCCACCTGACTCCTCCCCTGCGATGTCGTCACAGGGAGGAGCAGGGGGCGGAGCCAAACCGCCTTTGCATGACGCCAGGGGGGAGGAGTGATCAAGATTGACAGGTCGGGAGGACCCGGGGGGAAACATCCAGTAAAGAGAGGAAGGGGTTCCGGGAAGACAACCGAAAGGGATTGTGGGAAGAAGAAGGGGTTTTGGCGCCCATTGCCATGTGGCCGCCGCCATTCTGGGACTCAGGGGGAACGCCCCTCGGGATGGCTCTTTTACTTTTTACGTTCAAACTGGGGATTTTAACTGGGGGAAAAGGAGAGGAAAAAGGATTTGGGGACAGATCCGAACTAGCGTGGCCGCAACCAGACCGGCAGGGGTGCGGGGAACACTGAGGAGAGGCAGGAAGCTGGTGGCAATCCTGAGCCTTTTGGCTTTTTCCTCCTTTCAGTATGCTCCGCTCAGGGGACGAGGGAGAGGAAAAACGGATTTTTGGGGAAGAGGGAGGAGAACTGGGGACTTTAACTGATTCAGCAGCTTTTTTTTTACTTTCCTTTCCAATATGACTGCATTTTTAATTTGCATTAGAAGTGGGATAAATTCCTCCACTGATTTATATTTAAAATTCTGCAAATCCATTATCCGATCTCCCACCAAGTTCCAAAACGAGATTTTTTTCACGTCAGCAGCCATGACACGGGGAAAGTAAAAAAAGATCCACCTAATAAACCTTTTAAACACTCTTTTAGAAAACTTGAACCCTCCCGGTTTCAGGGAACACACAACTTGGGAAAGAATCTCCCTTTGAGGTGCTGATGATCGATTTCCCATTCTAAAACCGACAGAAAGTTTTAAAACAGACAGAAAGACACCTCCCTCTACCCTCCTTTGTGTTAAAACACAGAGAAAAGAAAAAAAACTTGCCCAGTGAGACCGGGACGCGTTTGCCCGAGGGTAAAAGAGTCGCTCCTCTGAGAGCGCAGCAGACAAAGACAGCCCAGGGGCACAAAAAGGCAAAATGCTTACCAAAAACGGTCCACTGGAACGAAAAATTACAAAGGAAGTCCTCCGGGATGGAGCCGGTCCTCGTGGAAAGAAGAATCCAGCAAAAACACGAGGGTTATCAGCTCCGCCCTTGTAGCACAGCACTTCTAAAACGAAGCGCGCTTCCACAAGGGAACGCAGACACCGAGACCGCGACTCCCAGCAGGTATCAGAGAGCCAGCCAGGGAGGTCTGCAGGGACCGGACTTCAGCCGTCCCTGTTCCGGGCGCCAGCGTGTCATTGCCCTGGGAGAAGAGTCTGCCTCACGGGCATCCGTCCCACCCTGAAGAGGCTACAGTGACCTTTCCCGCAGACACGCACTGAAAAGTGTCGAGTCTCGGCGGCCGCATGGACGGGCAGCACTGGCTCTGTGTCAGCAGGCGTGCCCAAATGCGAGGGGACCCGAAGGTCTAAGTCTCTCAGGAATCCCGGAGGCGAAAGAGGCAAGGGAGAGGACCAATCCGTGAAACCTTCCAAGGGTCTATTCCCCCGAAAGAGGAGGGGTGAACTGGCCGAGGAGGGCCAGGGTTACCGAGGTTTTCTACAGGAGTGGTACAGAACAAACAACCAATAGAGGGTAAGCCCGGAGGAGGATCCCAGGGACACAGAACCAATGGCTAGGTTACAGAGGAGGGAATTTACAGAATAAACCTATGAACAACCAAACTTAACAGAACTTTCTGGAGAAGTGGTACGGGCTCAGAACCAGGTCTTGCCCACGGACTGGTCTTCGCTCTCTGACTCGTCTGCCCATGGGGTAGGCATGGCGGGATGGACAGCGGGCGGACCCCAAGTGGTCCGAGGCACCCCAACAGCAGAGAGCTGAAGAAATTCTCTGCTGGAGTTTTTTCAGCATCCATAGCTTTTGGCCAGCTGTTCCTCTACAAGGGACTCGAGCGCGCGCAGCTTTTCAGCCGATAGGGGCCACTGCTCACTCCAGATCACTTTGTCTGTCTTCCAGGTAAGAGCTGGAGTGGCACGCTTTCCAATCGCCCCAACTAAAAATCCTGAGATGGAGGTGGGATTATTCGCTGAGCTCCCCATTGGCTAAGGAGATCCCTGTCCCATAAGGTGAATCCTGATGGGATAACAAATGGCCTGATGGGTGCATAGTGTCCGTCTGGGTCCTCAATAATGATGTTATTAGTGCTCCTCATAGACACTGGAGAATCCCCTGTCCCCGTAACTACCCCAGCAGCTGGCTTAAGTCCCCACTGCCATGGCCACTCTGCTTCGGATATGATGGTGATATCAGCCCCTGTATCTACCATCCCCGCCAGTGTGGCTGTGGATTTCCCATTGCGCAGTTTGAAATGAAGGGTTGGTTTGTCCCATCCCACTACTTCTGCCCACCATATGGACGGTGTCCTGTAACACCTGGGGAAGTCCTCGGGTAAGATGATAGCCTGTGCTACCACTTGACCCTTTTGTAGAAACCAAGGGGTGTTGGCACAGGAGACAGCAACCTGTATTTGTCCACTGGGGTCCACCCTGTGCACCTCGCGTGAAATAGAGAGCTCGGGTGGACCCCGCACGGTGTCTCCGATTACTAAAATGTCCACTGTTTTGTCTGGAAGTTTTTTTAAACCTGCGTGTATGGGTTGCTGAGTTCTGTCGTGGTGATGCCTTTTCCTGGTCTTAAAATCAAGAGTCAAACACAGTTAGAAGGGAAAAAGGGATTTTACCTTGATATTTATTTTAAGGATCCTTAGGTGCACTATGTCCAGGTCGAATGCACCTCTATGCACACCGCAATGCCCATATCCAAAAGATCTGGTATAACATTATAGGTCTTACTAATTAGCATATCTATCATAAATTCCTCAATGAGAGGCTTGAATGAGCCCCCCTCCTCAAGGAACCTTCCCCTGGATGGTTCTATCTTAGTTTACAAAATGTGTTCTGGAGAGGACCTTGGGGTTTGGGGCATATTGCTCCCTAACTACGAAACTTTTAAAATGTTTAGTCTCCTAGCTTAACAAACAAGTCCAAGAATGTAGGCTAAAGCACTAAGAATACAGAAGTTGTAAAAAGGTATAACAGGGGTATAAAAGAAAAGACAAAAATCATTATGGCATCAGTGGAAAAGGTGTGCACAAGTACTCACGAGCAGAAGTCTTTCACTTGCTTCCCACTGCGGCGAGGAGTCACTGTCCATGGCATGGGCGGCAGGGCAGGGAGAGACGGCCACTGATTTGGTGTCGTCACGCGGGGCCAAGCTGTGCTTCACTGCCCGTTTCCCGGCAGGTGCTTGTAGGTAGAACAGTCTGTAACAACAGGCTTTCTATTCCCGTTAGATCTTTTGGGTTCAGGGCAGTGTTTTACGAAGTGTTGAAAACTTCCACAATTGTAACACCGGGGCCTTTTATTATCATCTTTTCCTGCTGTTATTGCACCCACCACCCCTTGTTGGAAACCTGGGTCAATTGTGGATTCTTCCCCTACTAGTTTGGTGCATACTTCCACCATTTGGTCGAGGGTGGGGGCAGGGTCCAGGGGGAGGGCTCTTATGACACTTTGGCATCTTGCATTTGCATTATCTCTCGCCAAAGTTCTAAGCAGCTCTCTCTGAGCTTCTATGCTTTCGACCTGGATCGTTATTGTCCCTTTTAACTGGTCTACAAATTTGATGAAACTCTCCCCTTGTTCCTGCTTTATACGGGAGTAGCTGGCAGGGGGGGTAGAACCGGTGAGGGTAAGGGACAACGCCCTCTCTCCAGCCCGCTTCAAGTCACCCAGGACCGGCTCCCGGAGTGTCCGGGCCTGAGCTAAAGGCTTTTCTAGGTTGCCTTCGCCGCATAGCTGCTCTAGGATTAAATTTGATCTGTTGGGATCTCTCTGGTAACTCGCGTGGAGATCCCAGAGCAGCCTTTTCCATGTTCTCTCCCACAATAGATATTCAGTCAGGGAGAGTAGGCAGGACATGATCCTTTTAATATCATGCGGCACCAGAATGCTTGCAGCAAAAGTAGCCTGTACTAGGCTTTTGAAATAGGGAGATTTTCACCCGAAATCATTTGCAGCCTAACGCAGTTCCTTTAAATTGGCAAACGGAAATGGTTCCCACTGAGGATTCTGTCCCTGCCTATTGTATGTAACAGGGGCAACTATAAACTCCCAGTGTCTGTTCACTTCCGGGTTTGTGGGACTGTGGGAACCGAGGGGGGAGGCCTGGGAACCGAAAGGGGAGGCGGGGTTAGGGGTGGGGCCACCAAAGGAGGGGGCGGGGGTGTGGGCGGAGCCTATGACGCGAAAGGGATTCCCCGCGGGGGCAGGGTCTGCCTCACGGAAGGGATTCCCGGTGACGTAGGAAGGTCCCGGCACGGTTGCACCCATCGACGTAGGGGAGGGGCCCGGCGCGATGACACATGCGGGGGCAGGCGGAGGAGGGCTGCGGGGGACCACACGGTCTCCGCCATTTTGAGGAGCCGCCGCCACGTGGCTTCCATTGTTTGGGGCGGGGGGGGGGGGGATGAGGTGCCAAAGTCGGCCATGTGGCCCAAACCATGTTTGTGGTGCTGGGCTGGGGCCGGGGTGCGCGAACTTGGAACCAGGGAAGGCGCTGTGGTAGGGCAGGCTAGGCTACCGCCGCTATTCAGTGGACTCGGTGGGGGGGGACACACCCTGGCATGGCAGCAGCCACTCACGGCTGCGACGTCCGTGGGTGGGGAGCACTGCGCGGCAGGGAGGAGTGTCTTCCGCCTGGGAATCTGCATTCTCAGGCGTCGCAGCCTCATGTTCTGATTCCGAGACCGCTTTATAAACTAAACCTGCTAACGGGAAAAACTTCTTAACCAACTCGTCCCCGCCTTGCTTCAGGAACGCCAGCCTCTCTATCACCTGGTCCCAGAACACGGGGTTCTTAACTGATTCTATTGTAACATTAGGGAAATAGTAAAAAATCCACTGCATAAAGCGTTCTAAGAGTCTCTTAGAAAAATGGATTTTCCTCGCTTTTAGGGTACTTTTAACTTGGATAAAAGCCTCTTGGGGAATTGAGAATTTCGCACCCATCTTTCCCCAAAAAACCTCACCCAGCCACCGAGAGAAAAAGGCTAGTAAAAGAAGAGGTGAAAAGGGACCCAAACGAGCTTTCCTCGGCTTCGCTCACCCTGAGTTTCGCCGGCTTTCACCGACTCCGAGGCCGCTCTGCTGAGCCGTGCTGTGGCGTCTCTACTCGCGCTGCATGTCTGGCACCGTGCCCTGCCAAGCCCCCTGGCTCCCCACTCCCGGGTAAAAGAAAAATTCTCGGTGGATAGTTCTCCGTTCGTTACCTGGCTCCCTCACACTGAGAGAGGTATCGGCTGTCCTTCCAGGCAGGTCTAATAGAATTTAGATCTCCTGTGGGGGTTGTGGCGTTTCGGAACAGTGGCTCCTCGGGGCTTTCACTCCCCGGGGGACACTCTTCCAAAGACTTCAGCCGAGGTCCCTGTTCGGGTGCCAGGTATGAAAGGAGGGCTACGGTGAATCAATGCCGCGTTTATTCCACAGGGTCCCTCGTGGAGATGCTTAGGCGGCACTTCGATAGCACCTACGCATGCACATGATCTCACCTTCACAGGTAGTCGCAAACAGCCACTCACACACACAGTCTAAGCACGAACCAGAGACGAAGAGGCGAGAAGGGTTCTCTGTATGCAATTCCAAGGTGTTTAATGAAACCAACACACTTGAAGGAAGCAGGGACAAAGAACCAAGAACGAAACGCATGCGTGGTTTTATCCCGAAGGGTCCCAGGGGTGGGCAAAGCATCAGAAGCCAATGGTTTGAGGGCTAGGGGGCAGAGGCAAGGGTGAGTGACGTAACAGGAGCCAATGGGAGAAGGGATGGGAGGGGGGAGAGAGTCAGTAACCAGTGGAATCTTGGTAAAGGGAGAACTTTCTAGCACAGAGGTTTACGGAGAGACCACTTTCAAAGCAACGTAGGGGGTGTAAAGTGGACTTTGCCACCGCAACACTACCTCTGCAAGATTTTCAGCATAACGTAGAACATCTCATTTATGCTGCTCCTATCTCTTCCCATCTACATAATAAAATAATAATGCTTATTTTTAATTGCTTTTTATGGCATGAATTACAAAATACCGTGTTAGGAAGGCAATAAAAATGCTCACAAATCAGCTTGAGACAGGAGTCAACCTGTAAGTAAATTCAGTAATGGGAAATGCTCAGATCTTACAGAAATAAAAATATCAAGAGACTGATAAGGATCTAAGAGGGTTTTTTCCATCTGTAATTGCCCAGATGCCACAGCTACTTTGCTCTGTTACCTTTTTCCTGACATAGGAATTCCATCAATTCAGTCACTTTGAATTTCCTCTTTAGCCCACCATTTTATTGTAAAATGTGTAAAATTGCATGAAATAAGGGCTACCATACAGCTTGAAAATAAAGAGAAGAGAAACATCTGAATCCAAATTTCCTGTAAAGTGAGATTTTAAATCATCTGGACAGCCTCTCTCACGCTTTCATTTTTTGTAAGGCATGTGCCACCTTTAGGGAGTGAACAGCAGAGGAGCAAGGTCAGCTGTGAAATTGGCCAACAACTCACCAATGTGCAGCTCCAGAAGCTCCACATCTCCCAGATGTTTGCGGTGATTAATAGCAAAGTTATATTGAGGGGTCCTAGAGGGACCCCCTTCCCTTTCCTGCAGCTGCCCACCACCTCAAGACATGGGAACAGCTCAGCTCTCCCTCCTGTACCTCCAGGACTGAGTAATGGCCCTTCTCTGTCCACCTGGCAGTTTGCTCTTTACCCTTTCTATAAGCATTTTATGGCTCACTTGATAATAAATAACTAAAAAGGAGAGGAAGGAAGGTGAGAGGCGACAGATGGACACCCAGATGGAACACTCACATAACCTTTATTTCTTCGGCAGCCTAAACCAACCTCCAAGCCAGCAGCGAAAAAGAGTTTTGAGGTCCAGCCCAGCTGTGATGCAATGTGACAGCACAGAGAGACAGGTGGCAATCGTGGCACGATGGAGCATCAACAAGCCCATGGTGCCATCCCAAAGCTCAGCTGGGATCTACATTGCTGCTCATCAATGCACCAAGAGCTCAAACAAGGTCTTCCAGAAGTGAGATGGCAAAATCTGCTGTGGAAGAGCAGCAGCTTAAACAGGTAAAGATGCATTTAACATAAGGGAAAGGCAATGTCTACACAGGATAAGAGATTTATATGTGTTAGTTTCCTCTCCCTGTCTCATAGAAATGGCTGGTTTAATAAAGCCTGTGAATCTGCAGCATAGTAAGCAAAATCATCCTGGAGCTGGAAAACTTCAGGTGCCCTGTGTGCGATGCATGCTGCACACCAAGGTAACTCAAGGACAGCACTTTTAAGAGAAAGATTTGCAGTTACTTTGACCTTGCATGCACTTAAAAATAAGCCATAAGACTTTGCCCAGCTGTACTAGTTTGAAAACAAACCAGTGGGAGGCACCAAGTCAGAAAAACAATTTAATAGAGAAATAAAAAAAAAAATAAAGGCAGAAAACAGTAAGTTAAACTGACAGAGTCAGGATACAACCTAACGCCCTGTTAATCAGGGTGGTGGTAGCAGTCCAATAAGATGGTGGCTGTAGTCCTCCTGAAGTGATGGGTGTGGCTCTGTCGAAGCAGTAGTCCTGTAGAAGGGTCTGCTCTTCCTCAGAAAGTCCAGTGGTGGCTATGTAGCTCCTGTCCTCTGGGAATCCAGTGGGAAGGTTGTTCGTGGTATTCAGAATCTCAGATTATATCCAGGATGGAATGCTTGGTTCCTCCCACTGGGTGGAGCATCTCACAATGGAATGATGAGTCATGAGGCCAGGTGTTGATGGACTCATTAACAGAAGATAGTCCAGAGGGAGTTATCTCTGAGTCATGCGGCAGGGCATTGATGGGCCATTAACAGAAAGATAGTTTGGAGGGAGGAGGCCAGGAAACACTGCCCCACCTGGTTTCAACAGCTCATGAGGATGGTAATAGAATACACTGCAACCCAGGACACCAGCATATAAATATTTTGTGGAGATGTAATTTTTTAACAGTAAGTTTCTCACAATCAGCAGATGACCCAGCCATTACTTCCAACATAAGCAGGCAGGCTCAGCATCCCACTGTGCATAAACCTCCGGGAGCTCATGAAAGGCATATCTATTACTGCTGAGACAGATCTGGGGCTCTGTTCATATATAACTCAGTAAAAGTCCACATAAACTCACTAGACTTGTCCTTTGCACATGCTAGTTTTAGGAAGACAGGTACACTGGACCTCTGCTCCCAACCTGCCACTCCTATTCTACATCAGGTTGAATGAGCTAAAACCCAAGGGACTGGGGCTACAAGGCACTAATTGCTCTTTCTTCCATAGAAATTTCCTACAATTTCCTAAGCTACAAGTGGGGCAGAGGTAAGATGGGAAGGATGTTTTCTTCTGTGCTGGGGGGAAGAGAGTGTTTTGCCGGTGGGCAGGGTCAGCACAAAAGACACAGACACCAACGTAAGGAATGTGTAATTTACTATAATGCAAAACTGCAAAGAAGTACAAAAGGATAAGCTAAGCAATGCACCTAATCATTACTACAAAAGATTGCCTATAGTGATTAAGATACATCACCAGTTACCCTAGTACTTAAGTATCATCCAGGGCTGCACATCAACTGGGGGAAGCTGTCACAGCGAAGGACTCGAGAACCACTCCCAGTAACTGGGAAATCCTACAGGTGCATCCACCTACAGGCAACAAGGCTTCTGACTTTGCTGTGAGAGGGGCCTGTTTTTATACTGTTGAATAAACAAGCTACCATAACTTCTAGTGCAGGAACATCTGGTTTCATTCTCCTACTGGGTTTCTTCCAAAGCCTGGCCAGGGCTCAAGGAGGAACCAAGGGAGTTGTCTTTGATCCTACACCCCCAAACAAGGCCAGATGTGGCCTTGTCTGGTTCCTAATATAGAAAGGTAAATACATGTTTTGCCAGTGAGAGGATACATATATCATATTGCTAATAGTACTTCGTTAATGAGTGGATGCATATAACATCTGGTTGGAAGGTTCATCTAGAGGTCAACTTTGGCTCAGGGCCTGTTGTTCAGGCCTTGGTACTTCAGAGAGTCATAGAAAATAGAAAACAATTCAATTTCCATAGACTATAATATGTAGCAAAACAATGGTCTCACTAAAACAGTGGGGGAAAATGGTATTGCTCCCTGGTCCCGCCTAACACCTGCCCCCAAATAATCCTACTCGTTATGTCTATAGCACCAGATCCACAATATCCAGCATTTCTCTCCCCAAAGTCCACACCAAGCCTAGGGAGGGGACAGGATAGCGCTGTAGAGGTCTCAGCTCTGTTATACAAAATATAATACAACCTCTGGGGGGAATTACTTTACCACTTATGTCTCTAATTGGTGATTTTTGTCAGTTATGCTACTTTGCTAAACTTATAAAACTGTATTCACCTCGTGGAGAGGGTGGGCATTTTAGGTATGTTCCTGTAATAGTCTGAAAACAAACCAGTGGGAGATCGCAAGTCAGAATTATAATTTAATAGGAAAATTAAAAACAAGTGCAATAGTACAAGAACACTGACAGAGTCAGGATACATCCTGACACCCTGTTAGTCAGGGTCCAGTAGGTAGGGCTCTTTGTGCTGTTCTAAACCCCAGATTATATCCAGGTGGGAATGCTTGTCTCCTCCCCCCTGGGCGGAGCATCTGACAATGGGATGATGTAATTCCATGAGTCATGCGATGGGTCCTTGATAGCCCATTAAACAGAGATAGCTCCTGGAGGGAGTTATCAAGGATGAGTCATGGTAGGGAGATAACAAACACTGCCCCACATGCTTTAACAGCTTGTGAAGATGATAATAGAATACATACTATTGGTTACATCTTACATTGTAACCTAGGATATTTCCATATCTGCCCCTGAAGGCCTCCAATAAGGCCAGCCTTTAAATGACCTCCTATACTAATATTATCTCAAAAGTGTTTTGTTTCATTTTTAGGTTCTTTAAGGCATCACGCCAACCTGCAACTGCCCGAGACTTAAGAGCATTCTTGGGTATGGCTGGATGATGCAGATCATGGGTCTCGAATTATAGATTTTGGGTCAAACCATTGTATGAGCTTTTAAAGGAGGCGCTGGAAGGACCTTTGATTTGGACTCCTGTGAATGAACATGCATTCCGTAACTTAAAGATAGCCCTCATGTCCACACCTGCCTTAGGACTCCCAGACTTAACAAAGCCCTTTGAGTTTTTTGTGCAAGAACGACAGCACCTAGCCCTCAGAGTTCTAGTTCAGAAGGTAGGAGACTTTAAGAGGCCTGTGGGGTACTTTTCAAAACAACTTGACAAGGTCGGCCAAGGATGGCCCAGAGGCCTGCAAGCCGTAGCAGCAACTGTTCTCCTCATACAGGAGGCCATGAAATCGACTTCGGGACAAAAGATAGTAGTGTACACTTTGCACGCCATAACTACTGTATTAGGCCAAAAAGGGGGGCATTGGCTTTCCCCAAGCCGTATGCTGAAATACCAGACTGTTCTACTGGAGCAAGAAGATGTAGAGTTGAAAGTAACCACAGCAGTAAATCCAGCCCAATTTCTGAATACCCCAATGCAAGGAGAAGAGCATCTAACCCATGATTGCTTACAGACTATTGAGCAAGTTGATGCAAGCTGACCAGATCTACAAGACACACCCACTGAAGATCCAGAGATAGAGTTCTTTACAGACAGAAGTAGCTTTGTGAAAGATGGAAAACAAAAAGCTGACTATGCAGTAGCCATGCCAACCAAGATAATAGAAGCTGCACCACTGCCCGTGTACACCTCAGCTCAAAGGGAAGAACTCATTGTGCTATGAAGAGCCCTGGAATTGGCACCAGGAAAAAGAGTAAACATATTGTGCGGAAAATCACACTATGGAAAGCCAGTGTCCATAAAGGAGACAGAGGAGTCCTGCAACTTTATTCAAATAAAGGGAGAGAGTCCACCTGGGCATACCCCTGGGGGGTTTCTCTCTTGAGGTTTCAGAGGACATGGCCTCCTTTTATCCTAAACTCCTGGCCGCATGTTGCCCCCTTCCTTTCCCCAATAGTTGAGGTACTAGGAAGGTACAGCCTTCCCCAACCGCCTACCACATATTCCCCCCTTGAACATGTCATTTTCCTCCAAAGTTCAGAAGTTCAGGCTATCTGGGTTCTGCAATAGACCCATTTGTCCTATTGTTGGGGTGCCTCGGACCGCTCGGGGTCCGCCCGCTGTCTGTCACGGCATGCCTGCCCAATGGGCAGACGACTCGGAGAGTGAGGACCAGTCTGAGGGCAAGACCCGGTTCTGAGCCCACACCACTTCTCCAGAAAGTTCTGATAAGTTCGGTTGTTAATAGGTTTGTTCTGTTAATTCCCTCCTCTGTAACCTAGCCATTGGTTCTGTGTCCCTGGGATCCTCCTCTATGTTTGTTTCCTATTGGTTGTTTGTTCAGTGCCACCCCGGTTCAAAATCTCGGTGCCCACTGATTTCTGTGACCAGTTCGACGAGTTTGACGAGTTGACCAGTTCACCCCGTTCACCCCCACCGCTTTCGAGACAATAAACCTCAGAAGATTTATATGGACTGGTCCTCTCCCTTGCCTCTTTTGCCTCCGGAATTCCTGAGGGGCTGAGACCACCTAGCCCCCCCGCTTCGGGTGTGCCTGCCGACCGAGCCAGAGCGCAGCCGGTTCCAAGCGGCCGCCGGGAAGTTTTATCTCTCAGTGCCTGCCTGCGGCAAAGGTGACTGCAGCCTCCGGCACGGGGACGAACACCTCCCGAGGCTGATCCATCTCCCAGGGCAGCGACATCCTATTACCCTAAAGTTCAGGAGTTCAAACTGTCTGGGTTCTGTAAGAAACTTGGTCAGCTTGAGGTTGGTAGAGACATTAAGACCAGTTTCAGAGACATTAACACCCATTTCTCCTAAAGAACCTCACACATCGAGTTGTTTGTAAAGACATTAGCACCCATCTTTCCTATCAATATGTACTGATTCAAAATATGCTTTTAGCATTGTTCATACCCATGGAGCTATATGGAAGGAAAGAGATCTATTAATAGCACAGGGATCTCCCATTAAATATCAACAAGAAATAGTGTCCCTCCTTGATGCTATCCAACTACCCAAAGAAGTGGCCATACTACACTGCAAGGCACACCAGTGTGGGGGATTCCCAAATTCATGTAGGCAATAGACTTGCAAATAATGCTGCACAAGAGGTTGTGCAACAAGGGATCCTAGCGTTAATACCTGAGAAAGCTATATCACTCCCAGAAGGTATCCCTGGATATAGTCAAGCAGATTTAAAATTAGCTACTTACCTAAAAAGCCCAGAATAAAGAAGATGGGTGGGTGGTTGGTAACTCCTAATAACCAGGTCATAGTCCCACCCCAACTGATGTCACAAACTGTAAAATAGAAACATCAGCAAACCCACTGGGGAATCAATGCTATGGTGACTAGTCTACGGACTCAGATACTCAATGTTCGTATGACAAAAAATGTCAAGTATGTGTGGCAGGACCTTTCACCCCCTGATACAGCAGAAACTTATCTCCTTGCCACATATGGCTAAGTCAGATTGGAATGGTTTGTCATGTGATGAATTATCTTGTCTGAAAACACCCTTAGCCAGCAATAAACATCCTGTCTTGGTGTGAGAAAGGATGAACCAAAAATAAAGTGACTGACAGACAAGCATTTTTACAAGTATAAAAGACCACTATGATTTTCATGAAATCAGAAATCTCTTATACACTCTCTGAGTGTGTAGAGAATTCTCCTCGATGACCAAGACGTTGGTATCTAGTGAGTCAAGGTCTTAAAGGGTTAAAATTTTAGCTAAGAGTTAGAAGCAATTTGTACTGATTAGAATGCAAGGTAGAAAAACAAAAGATAAGTTAATGATTATTAGATGCTTAAGCTAGAGCTAAGTAATGTATTATTTGCCATTATATTCTTGTTTTAAGTTTTGTTGATAGAGGGAAACAATAAATGAACTGTCATCAAAGCAAATTGAAACTAATAGAATCAAGAACAGCACCTGGGTTTTGTAATAATTAATCAAAAGTAGGAGATCTTGGGCAGCGCCAGCAGGTCATGAAGGCCTGCCAACAGTGGAAAGGTAAAGAGGTCACTGTGAGGAAGACATTCCTGACTTCATCTTTCAGGACCACTGACCCAATTCGAGACCGCCGACCCAATTCAAGAGAGAAACTGCACGTGTGAAGGACTAATGATCTCATTTTAATACAGAGCGAGGAATGGGAGGTGCTGGGGTTATACATATGTAGAGGATGTAAAACTGAGTAATAAATAGGGAGTGAAGAACCTTGTACTTTGCTGGCATGTCTTTAGGAGGCTACTCCCATGCTGCCCACCGGTGCCTGAATAAACATACCACTTTCTAACTTTAATTAGTTAGAGGGTCTTTTGTCCGTGGATACCGTGATTTTAACAAATCATCTAGTTACTTCCCCAGGGGATTGAGAGAAATTAAGGAGATTCTCTGCACACCATTATCATTTGTTGGTAAGTGACATTGACTCCTAATCTATACTATTTCTTCGCTAGCTGTAAAATAGGTACGTTTATTACAGTGCACTGCATCTTTATCTACTAGTGGTATTTGTTTTGTTTATCCTGTGTAGTAAGTAAGTCTGTTTAAGTCTTATGTCTGTTTTCCTTGGTCTCCTCAATAAATAATTCATGTTTTAGTAGGCCTGATTGGTCGTTATTAAGAACTTGTGAGCGAGAGTGGGTTTTGGGGTGCTGGCCGCCTCAATAAAGCTACTATCTACTGCCAGAAACTTGGAAAGGCAGGGATTTGTCTAAGCTCTCCTCTCTCCCATTCATAACAGTATATTACATAAAAATGCCCTATGTGTCTGTATTGGTTTGAAAACAAACCAGTGGGAGATCACAAGTCAGAATTAAAATTAATAGGAAAAAATTAGAAATAAGTGAAATAATATAAGGAAAAGCACTGACAAAGTCAGATACAACCTGACACCCGTTAGGGTGGTGGTAGCAGTCCAAATGAAGTAGTTCAGTTGAAGCGATGATCCTATGGAAGGTCTAGTCTCCAGCTGAAGGTCCAGTGGTAGCTCTTGTCCTCTGGTAACCCAGTAGACAGGGCTGTTAGACAGTTCTAAGGGCAGGTTATATCCAGGTGGGAATGCTTGGCTCCTCCCTCCTGGGTGGAGCATCTCACAATACGATAAGTCCATGAGTCATGTGGTGGTTTCTTGATGGCCCATTGTCTGTTATCGGGGGTGGGTCATTAGCAGGTGATAACAGCTAATGGCCCACAGCTGGTGGTAATAGAATACTTAAATACATCTATATTGTAACCTAGGACAGTGTCTTAAAAATAATGATCTGAATTTAAGAAGACCTCCTCCAGGAATTACTAAAAGAAGAAACACTCCTGGAGATTACTGGCAAATTGATTTTTCTGAGCGAACACGCCAACAAGGATACAGGTATCTCCTAGTGTTAGGAGATACCTTTTCTGGGTGGCCAGAAACTTTCCCCTGCCTCACCAACAAGGCAAGGGAAGTCACCAAGGTGCTCCTCAAAGAGATCATACCCAGGTTTGGGGTGCCTTTAGGGATGTCATCTGACAGGGGACCCCATTTCATATCTGAAGTATTACAGCAACTTAGTAAGCAGTCGAGTATAAATTGGGATTTGCATACTCTATGGAGACCGCAATCTAGTGGAAGGGTTGAGTGGATTAATCAAACTTTAAAGAGACAAATTAGCAAAATGTGTCAGGAAACTTTCTTGAAATGGCCACAGGTGGTACCATTAGCTTTGTTACGAATTAGGGTACAACCTCAAACTAACCTGATGGTGAGCCTGTATGAGTTGATGTTTCGGAGACCGTATTCCGAGGAAGAAATTGGGAATCAGGAAATAGAACAATATTTAATTTCTTTAGGGAAATCCTTGAATGAACTAAAAAGGTTCATCATTCTCTCAGAACCTCTTACCCGAGACACCCCAGTTCATTCATTTCAGCCTGGGGATCACATATAGTCTTGGGGTGACTTTATGATGTGTATCCCCTATCACTGCTCTATGCCCAGAAATTAACTTTGTGCCTTTCTGTGCCTTTAAACTGAGCCTGAGAGGGGACATAGGAAAAAAAAACCCAGCAAACTTTTCAAAGCAATTGTTCAAGGACACAGATACACTCCTCGGCTGCTTCTGCTCTGGCAGCAAGGGGGGAGGAAACACCCTTGGTGCTTTTCAGCGAGTTTTCAGCTCCTTTTCTCTGGAGAGACGGAGAGTTGAACTTTGTTTTCTTGGGACTTTGGTTTTTCCCTTCTTCTCTTCTAGACTGTTTCAACATCAAAACACATCAGGAGAATTTTCCACCGAGGTCCTGGAGGTGGGCCCACGCCGATCCAGCTCCGAGGAGGAGAGAGACCACACCTACAGAAGGACTCTGAAATCTTCCCAGGTTTCTCTTTATAGCGAGAGATTTCATTATTTAGCATTGTTATCCTTTTCCTGTGTGTTGTTAAATAAATAGTTTTTTTATGTCTTTCACTTTCCTTTGAGGAAAATTTTTTTCCCGAACCTGGTGGGGGAGGGGTGGTTGTAACCTGCCTTCTATCAGAAGATATTTTCCTCCAAATTTGGCCAAACCAGCACACATATACATCAAGACCTGGAAATGAGAACCACGTCAGGAGCAGTGGAAAGGACCTTATCTGGTTCTGTTGACTACAAGAATGGCAGTGAAAGTGAAAGGAATTAACTCCTGGATTCATTACACCCAAATTAAGAAGGCTCTTGACTCAGAGTGGACAGTGGAAAACACTGGACACCTGCAGCTGAAAATTTCAAAGACATCTGTAAACAAGCAGAGAAATGTATAGACTAATATTTATGGGAATAATTTTATCTTTAGGTGGAGGTGTTAAAGAAAATTTAATATTGATTTTAATCCAAGGGTTTGGTAAAATGCACAATCTGTCCAGCATTACAGCCTGCCTCCCTATCCCTGGATCAGCAGGGGAACCTATTCCTTGGGGAATTACTCCTATAAATCTGTCAATGGTGATTCAATCTGACTAATGCAATAGCAAAGACAAATATCACCCACTATTCGGATGAGAAGAAGAGATGTAGGCAACGAAGAGATGGTATTCTTGAGGATCCAACAGCTTGGGGGCCAGGAGATAATAGAAGTATTTTTGGGAAAGAAGGAGGTAAGGAGTGTCCAACAGGGTCTCATAATCTTGACCAAGATTTTCTAGATTTCGCTTTAGTAGCCTCTGGAGACCAAGCAGTCAGGTTCTTAGATTTATGTGTTGTTAAAAATCACACCCAAAATGTTTCAGACTTGCCAGAGTGTCAAACTCTCCGGAGCAAGCCTCGTACCTGGATGAAGCCCTTAGAAGGACAACGGAAATACTTGAGGAAGGTTGAATGATGTCTAGACTAGGAAATCACACCTATGTATAACCTAAATAAGAGTCAATGGAGGTGTAGAGAAAAACAAAACTATGAAAGCTGGTCCAGCACCATAAGCTGGATGACCAAATTAGTTTTAAATTGGAGTAACCAACCTTTAAATTGTGTTAAGTCTCTGCAAGCTCCTTCCCCAGGTTACACTGTCTGGGCTACCTCAGACAGATATTGGAGATTACCTGACTCCTGCTTGGACCAACCACCTGACAAGTTACCTTAGGATTATTAACCTTATGCCCAACTTGGAGAAGAAGCCCTGTAAAAGCCCAGTATTGGAGTAAGGTAAATGAGACACAGAGGATGAATAGACAGGGCCTTCAGCTTCCACACAGTTTGGATGGGCCCTGCAGAGTTTTCTCTTACCAGAAGCAACGGCTCTGGAAAATAGAATTTTGGTAGATAATCTAACTTGGCAAGTAAAGAAACTATCCAAAGCCACAGAAAGGGGATTTCAAATTATAAATAGACAAATACAGGCAAATACTAAATTGACATTACAAAACAGAATGGCCTTGGATCTATGGCTGGCTAAAGAACAAGGGGTTTGTGGGTATTTAAAATTGGATAGAGAACATTGTTGTGTACACATCCCAAATGTAACAGAAGATCCCTGTTGGGGGTTAGGATCTTTTGTTTTTTTTCCTTCATGGAATTTTGTCCCATAGGTTGCTAGGAAATAATAACTATCGATACTTAATAGAGACAAAAGAAGTTGCCCTGGGAAGGGTGCGGCTGGCTACTCTCTTACCTGAGGTTTTCTCTCAGAGGGGCAGAGATACCACGAGAAGTGGGCTGGGGGAAAAGGGGCTAGGCACAGCTCCAAGGTCTCTCTTGCACTCTCAGCATTCGAAGGGGAAGGAGGCCGCAGTCGCTGTGGAAAGAATTCACCACCACTGCGGGGTTTCTGTCTTCTGCTGCCTTCTACCGTGAGTAAAGCTCTGCTCATAAGAGCGGCCGTTGCACTGGGACCTTATTAACACCCTACCTCACTAAAAAAGGACTTTCACCATCTGCTCGGGTGCCTCAGGGGAAAACCCTGGGATCCCGACCCCTTTTCTCTCCCAGGGAGCCTTTCCCCTGCCCGGCTCAGGAGCTGGGCTGCCCCTGCCCCGCCCCCGCCATTTTTTGCCACTGCTCCGAGGTTTCTTTGCTACACTGTAACTCACACCCCTTGCCCTGCCGGGACGATCCACGGTTTCAGCTACAGCTGCTGAGTTTCTGATACATCTCATCTACCACTCTGGGACTTTGCTCATCCCTGCCTTCCCAGTTTGCTACTCTGAGGTTCCTGCTACAGCTCCTTTTGCTATCCAGAGGAGGCACCTGGATCGGCTGCCTCTGGGGGTTTGTAAAGGAAGCCCCTTCTCCATCCCTGTCTGCTGGCTGTGTCTGCCATTGTCCACATGGAGAAAAGACGGCCGGCCTCGCGCCACAGCGCCTCCTGCAGCCGAGAGGGAGTCATCACATTTGCCCTGCCCAGCTGGGAGCCTGCCAGCTCCCCTGCCGGCTGTGACCATAACTACAACAAATGGGAAGTTGCTTAAAGAGCGGGAAGAGACTGTTTATTGGGTTTTCTGTTCTTGTTTGTTGTTGTTACCATTGTTGTTGTTTGTTTGCCTTGGTATACATACACACAGTAGTAAAGAATTGTTATTCCTTGTCGTACTCGGACACGAAAGAACCATGCAGACTCAGCTTAGTTCAGGACAGAAAAGAAGCCAGGAAAAGCCTCCAGCTGTTTATTTTACTTCATATATATATGTTCTTAGGAATGACTGTGGATTGGAGGATGAGGTTACCACCTCTCCAACCACACTGGTCAAACGAAAAGGTCTATCAAACTTCTCCGCCTCAGGAGAAGGAATGAAAACAAAAAGGAACGGTTAGCCAAACATAACTGTGTTTACAGAAAGTGCGTGAGAACTCCATCACAAAAACGAAAACATCAAAAGACTGCAAATCTCAAGGCGACAATTCCTTTTCTCATATCTTTGCCTGAAAGCCTCCTTAATTTCAAAATTATAACAATTTGGAGGGAAGGGGGTAGTATTTTCCATTCCAGGGGAGGCTCCTGCCTTCCTTAGCAAGACACCTGTCTTTCAAACTAAGACAATCCCCCAAACCAACAAAATATGGCAAGATGCTGAAGATAGCAATGCTATCCGAAAGGCCTCTGAAACTAATTGGTTCAATAAAATTCTTCAAGGAATAGGAGGATGGTCCCTGAAAGGATGGCTGGCTGGAATACTGGAAACTATCATAATTGTGATTGTAATTGTAATAATTATCAGTCTTGCTATTGGTTGTATTTGCAAAGTGTTCAATTGTAATCTTGCAGGAATATATGTGACTATAGATAAAACCCGAGTTGAAACTTATCAAATGGCCTTAAGGAATTTAAAAAGTTTCAAAGGGGAGAATTGATACCAAAAGGGTTAATCCAATTTCTACTGTGCCTGTGTACTTTTAGCAAGAAACAGGGTATGCAGGATCTGCTTTCTCAGCAAGGACAGTTGGAAGATAAGGGGAAGACATCTGGCTTAGGAATGCAGGTACAGCCAAAACAAGACTATAAGAAAAAAACTAAACCTGGGAACTTGGGGAGGGTTTTATGGTAATGAGCAAATTATAATATGCATGTGGTGACTGTATATAAGCAATGCACTTGTAGAAGATCATGTGCACGCAAGGTAGAGTTATCCCCTGCGCAACCAGCACTGCAATAAATAATGCCCTTCTTAACACTACATTGGTGTCCAGGAGTTTTATTGACCGGTTTTTGGTGAATTTTGGTGACATACCCTTTTCATCGTCATACTTTCCAGATTTATCAGGTAGATGCTCTCTTTTTAGTATATGCCTTGCTATAATTTTTTTTCTCCTAATGAAACCCTTGTGTAGTAAAAGAAAACAGAATACATACTCCTAATTCTGTGAAGTAATCCTGAATCTGCCACATCTGTAGTCTCAAAACTTAAGTAAAAAGCATTTAACAAGACATATTTTTCACAAAGTATGAAACCACTTTCATATCTCTACCCAGCAAAATACTAGAAAGATTTTTCTAGCATAAATTTTTTTTAGTAGCATTGTACTTGTTTGAGGTTTTTTTCCCCAGATGAAACTTGAGTTTGAAATATTAAAATCCTACTTACTTTGAGATTAACAGATGAACACTGAATAATCAGTGGCATCTGAAACCTTTTCCAACTTCCTACTTCCAAATGCCAGTCAAGTATACAAACCAGCATGGTAAACTGAAATAGATGTGAGATTTCTGAATCTCCTTTTTATTTGGTTTATGACAAACACGAAAAAAAGTTAGGATTGTTGTATTTAGCATAGCAGTATCATTTATAAGAATCACATTAGCAGCTATATGAGTGGTTTATAATGTAGTTCCCCTTCTCCCCATAAAATTGTTTAAATCAAAGATGGAGTAGCGTTTCTCAGCTTTCAGTTCTTTATGAACTTACTCCAAAGTGGGGGACTTAGCTGACAACCAATAGCATTTAGATAGTACTTTTATCTCTGGATCTCCAAGTGCATATTAACAAAGGAATTACACCATGAAAAATTAGCTTTTAGCATATATGGTGCTTTGTTGTCTAAATGGGTGATTGACAAGGAGCCCTATTAGTAAGGGATTTTGGAATTCCATACATTCCTGGTAATAGTATCTTCAACTAGGCTATCTATGCAGAAAAAGTTCTTATACAAAATACCAAAAAATCTCATACAAAAGTTTCTTATGCAAACACATCCTTATATTGGGCCCATACTCTGTTCTCCAGGGGATAGAGTATAGCTCCATTGTGATTTAATCTTGACACAAAACAAAAACTGTGGCTTTACTGTTGGTGGGGTCATAAATGAAATTAATTCCCTTTCAAGTTTAGTTGTATTATCCCAAGTTGCTTTTTTGAATTTCAGTGGGCAAATTGCCCTCATCACATTCCTTTACAATTGCTGCCACAGTAAATTGCATTCACAACTGAGAAGCATGTGTGGTGCATAATGTACTATAGTTACCATATTGATTGGAAGAGATAAAAGAAGTGAGGCAAAATTAAAATACTCTTTTAGCACACATAGTAGGAAACCCAAGAGTACATCAGATGTGTTCAAGTGGGAATACAAGTGGCATTTTGCAATGTAATGTCTAACATGTTTGGTTTCAGGTAGAGTTGCTTGAGAGCTGGTAAAAAGCTTTCCTGTATTTTATCCATGTCACATTTGCAGTCCATGAATGTCCCTCCTTCTGGTCTAGGAAGGGGGAACCAACCATTTCCCTTGTAACATTTTCTTTTGGTTTTGTTTACTCGTTAATATCTTTGAAGAATTTAGCCAAATCATCATTAATCTAAAGTCTTCCAAGGCAGAACTGGGAAGGTTAATACATATTTGTATGGATCCAAATATGCATAAATTCTTGTATCAACTCCCAGACTAAATTTGATTGAATTTTCTAATTCTCAATAGGTTGAAACAAAATTATACATCCATAAGACAAAAGTCAAAGCTTTTCTGACACCATTCTCTTTTTTTTCAGAGTAAAAAGACAAAATGAACTTAGCAAAAATCAAGCTAACAATACACAAAATGGTCTGTCTTGTATAATCCTACTGATATTTGGTCTCCTAAAAAGTCACTCAAAATGAAAACACAAACAAATCACAAACATTAATAAACTGATAATACAAGCAATTATGGGAGCAGTTAAAAGTTCCATCAGTTTCACACATCTCAATCTCATCTGTTAGCAGGGTCCTATAGAAAGAAAAGTGAAAATTTGTCCTACTACAGGCCGATTACTAAAAAGAAGGAATACTTCATCGAGTGCTGATTCGATTCTTGTGTCCACAACAAAAGTAACCAAAAAGTTAAAAGGACCTAAGGGAAAAATTACTATTGCATCTTTCTGGATGTTTTCTGTGAGCTTTCTCATGTAAATCTGCTGCCAGTTCCCCCACTTGGAACTGGTTCCTTTGATTTTCAGTGGGGGCATGCTGTCATTTTTCCTGGGAAAAGAAAATAACACAAGCCCTGAAGGGATTTATCTGGATAGGTGTAGTGGGTTGATCATGGCTGTGTGCCAGGTGTCCAACAAGCCGCTCTATCATTCCCCTTCCCAGTGGGACGGGGAGGGAAAATAGGGTGGAAAACCACTAGTAGGTTGAGATAATGTAGTTTACTAAAGCAAAAAAAAAAAAAGCCAAAGTTTGTGTGTGCATAAGCAAAGGGGAAAAGTTAATTTCTACTTTCCATCAGCGAGCAATATTCAGACACTTCCTGGGAAGCAGGGCTTCAGCATGCGTAGCAGTTGCTCTGGAAGACAAACATTGTAGAATAATGAATGCCCCCCTGTTCCTCCTCCCTCCCTTAGTTTTTATATCTGAGCTGATGTCATACGGTATGGAATATCCCTTTGGTTAATTTGGGTCAGCTGGCCTGGTTGTGTCCCCTCCCAGGATCTTGCCCACTCCCAGCCCCTTGATGGGGGGGAGAGGGGGGAAATAGAGAGACAGCACTGCTCAGCAGTAGCCAAAACACTGGTGTGCTATCAGTACCTTTCCACCTACCAATGCAAAGCACAGCACTGCGAGGGCTGCTAACGGAAAATGAACTCTATCTCAGTCAGACCTAATACAATTTCCACCCTTTATTCCATACCATTTGCTTCATACTCAGATCCCATATAATCTATATATCCTCCAACTGTTCCATTGTATTTATTTCTCATTACTGGAATCCCTATTTACCGACACATACAACTTAAACTACATCCTTAAACCATGTCTATACCAAACATACATTTTCATTAACTATCCCCATCCTTCCACAGATAGATATTATTTTCCCATTTCATGGGCTTCCGACAGCCCTCCAGATCAATGACTCGGGGTCCATTCCATCAGGATGAGTGGTCAGGATAGGAGAAGCAGTACACTTAATTGTTGGGCACCGACACCAGTTCGGCTCAGGTCGGGTCATCGTCGCATTCTCCTTGCTCCTTGCAAAATTCATTCTTCATCAGTTCATGTCATTTCTGCTACTTTACTTCCTACAGCATAAAACTTACACCACAGATTATTTTCCCCCCAAGGTTAAATCTCCTTGAGACATATACCAGATCTCCCCATCCTCCCGCATTACCCACCAAGTACACCCTGCATATATGATTTTAACATTTACAAGTGAAAATGTACTATGTAGAAATGGTGTTAAGGTAAAATATAGTTAAGTAGAAACAAAGGGTGAATTGTAACTTCTAAATAGTTGTAATATGTTGGGAAACGTAGTAATAAATGTCTTTTAAGTTGATAAACTACAGAGCCAGAAACCAGGACATCTTAAAGAAACAAAGAAGATAAACCGCATGCATCCCAGGAAGTCTGTTATCTCATCGAAACTCACACCCATCCTCTTAAACTTTCTGGGACTCCAAGGGTACAGGGTATCTAAGAAAAAGGCTCAGGTGGTGAAACAGAAAGTGATCTACCTGGGCTATGAAGTTAGTGCTGGGCAACGAACTCTGGGGCAAGATCGCAAAGAAGCGATATGCCAAACCCCTAAACGCCAGACAGTGAAAGAGTTACGGACTTTTCTGGGGATGGCAGGATGGTGCAGATCATGGATCTACAATTATGGGCTGCTCGTGAAACCGCTACACGCGCTCATTACAAAGGAAAGCAGAGATCTCCAGTGGACAAAGGAGGCCACGCTGGCCTTCAATCAGCTAAAAAATGCCCTCATGTCAGCTCCAGCTCTAAGACTTCCAGACGTGAGTAAACCATTCTTTCTATTTTCCCATGAGAAACAAGGGATTGCCTTAGGAATACTAGCACAGGACCCGGGCCCATACCGACAGGCAGTTGCTTATTTCTCTAAGCAGCTAGATGCAGCAGCCAAAGGATGGCCTGGGTGCCTCAGAGCCGTTGCGGCAGTCGTGCTAATTCACCTTGGGTCAGAAACTGACTGTGCTGGTGTCCCACACGGTGTCCGCAGTGCTGGAAGTGAAAGGCAGGCACTGGCTCTCCCCACAAAGGTTCCTGAAATATCAAGCCATCATGGTGGAACAAGATGATGTAGAAATAGTGGTAACTAACATTGTCAACCCAGCTTCCTTTCTCAGTGGAAATCAAGGGGAAGCGGTATGCCACGACTGCCTGGAGACTATCGAAGCCACCTACTCCAGCCGCCCGGATCTGAAGGATACCCCTTTAGACGATGCAGAGACCTGGTTTACCGATGGGAGCAGCTACGTCATCAGTGGAAAGCGGCATGCTGGATATGCAGTTACCACCTGTAAAAAGGTAATAGAATCTGGACCTCTGCCAACAAACACCTCTGCACAAAAGGCTGAAATAATCGTCCAAACCCGTGCCTTAGAGATAGCAAAAGGAAAGAAAATAAACATTTATACAGACTCAAGATATGCATTTGGGGTTGTACATGCACACGGGGCCATTTGGAAAGAAAGAGGACTGTTAAATTCGCAAGGAAAAAACATCAAACATGCACAAGAAATAATGCAACTGTTGGAAGCAGTCCAGCTACCTGAGAAGGTAGCAATCATGCACATTAAGGCACATCAAAAGGTGAGCTCAGAATTGGAAGAAGGAAATGAACTGGCAGACAGAGAGGCAAAAGAAGCAGCAAAAGGTGAGGTAACAACAACTGGAGCCTTGATCCCAGATGGACAACTTTCCCTAGAGGGTAAGCCAATATATAACAAAAAGGACAAAAAATTGATTAAAGATGAAGGGGCAACATTTAACCAAGAGCTTTGGGCTATCACCACAGAAGGAAAATTGGTTATTCCCTCCCATTTGCTATGGTCACTAATAAGAGAGGAGCACCAGAAAAAGCATTGGGGAATAAATGCCTTATTTAACTACTTAATTGGAAAAATTATCGCTAGAAATTTATATGAAACCGTTGTACAGGTAACCCGACAGTGTAACCTTTGCCTCCAGACTAATCCCAAAAATACCCCCAAACCAAAAATGGGTCAAATTGGAAGGGGCCATGGGCCTGGACAGCAGTGGCAAATTGATTTTACGGAACTTCCAAGAAAAGGGGGGGTACCGATATTTGCTAGTGTCAACAGATACTTTTTCAGGATGTCCGGAAGCTTTTCCTACTAGAACCACTAAAGCTCGGGAAGTAACCAAAGCATTACTACAAGAAATAATACCATGCTTCGGAGTTCCAGCCACAATATCTTCAGACAGGGGACCACATTTTATTTCAAGGGTGGTACAGCAAATTAGCCGTCATTTAGGCATAGATTGGGAACTCCACACTCCATACCACCCCCAGTCGAGTGGTCAAGTAGAGAAAATGAATCATTTGATTAAACAGCAAATTGTGAGACTAGGGCAAGAAGCTAACCTACCCTGGCCGCAATCTCTTCCACTTGCATTGTTACGAATTCGGACCAAGCCCAGAATTAAAGAAAAGCTAAGTCCCTTTGAAATACTTTATGGGAGACCATATGGGGTACAGAAAGGAATATCTACCCAAATTGGGGAGGAGACGTTAACCACCTATATGGTTGCTCTAGATAAACAGCTTAGGGAAATTGAAAAACATGTGGCTAGAACCCGAAGTCGAGGCTTGGATGGTCCTGTACATGACATTCAGCCAGATTACGTATATGTTAAGTCTCTTACAGAAAAAACTCTGGAACCACAGTGGGAAGGACCATTCCAGGTACTTCTTACCACATACACCACGATTAAGATCAGAGAACAGAGTGCCTGGATTCACCATACTCGGGTAAAGAAGGCTCCAGAAGCCCCTTGGAAAGTGACCCCTGGTGATGATGAACTGAAATTGAAGTTTATCCGAACAAAATAAAAATGTTATGGTGGCACACAAGTATAACCCAGAAAATAGTTTTTTTCACAGTCATAATTGTAGCCTTAAGTTGGGAAGTTATTAATAGGAAAGAAGACATATGGTCCCAAGCCTTTATGTAGTTTACTGGACTCATGGGAAAATATTCTGATTTAAAGGATTTAAACCTACTGACTGTGGTCATGCACGGAAACCAAGTGTATACAAAACAAGAATGGGAAAAACAAAAAACTTGGCAACTTCAGGGAACTGTAGGAGAAGAAATCAAAATAGGATGCCGAATGATTAACGGAGCTACTCATAAAAAAGCAACCCAAATTAGTGTTTCAACTACTCCTACGGACAAACATAATGAAATCTGTAGTCATTCAAGCGAAGTAGATCATTGGTATAATTTTACAGTAGTACAGACTGTTGAAGTAGTTTGTCTTTGGGCCCAAGACAGTAATGGGCTCTCATTCAAATTCCAGATAAATACCATGGCTAGGCCTGTTGCAACCTACGCCAGCACTCGAATCCAAGCCCAGGTCGCACTACTTAAGCCTGAACCAAAAATTTATGAGATTGGCCCTTATGTAGTGAGGAACACAGGCCAGTAATTATTGCTGTTTAATCCAGAGTGGTCTCTTAAGCGTGTAGAACTACTAATGCAAATTAATATTTCTGAGATCCAACCAGCCTGCTCCCCGTTAACACAAACATCCTTTGAAGGGTGAACAGCCTGGCTGCAGAAGCAAATACCCCTCAAAGGCAGAATGCGGAGAGACCTGACTGGCATGGTGGGAACAGGACTGGGAGTCCTAAATGGAATTGATTCAGAGATACTGATGAATAAATTGACCACGGCAACCAGTGACCTGATCAAATTAAAACAGCCCCTACAATCCTCCCTATTAGCATTAGGAAACACTCAGTGGCAAGTCTCAAAAATACTCCCAGACTTCGCAAAGACCAGCGACCTGGACCACAGACTGATATTAAACACACTTGGTGTAGCTCAAGACAATGTATCATTAGCCCTTAGCTGCATACAAGCCCAATTATGGATGCAGTCAACAGCTTCCTTAATTATAAGAGAAAGAAATGAAGGTGTTTTCCCTATTAAAATCCGAGAAGCTGTTTGGAATAATGCTACTAAGTTAGAAAGAAAGCTCCAATCCTGGTGGACCTTAGTAAATTTCACTTATGATCCAATTACTAACATAGCAACTGCCTTTGTGCTTACTATACGTAATGCCACAGTTTACGCAATTCATCCTATTGTTGCATTGGGTCTAAACCATGAAGGAACAGTTTTTTATCCCTCTGAACATAGAGTATGGGCTCGTCTGGTAAATGAAAAATGGCAAACGGTAAATTTAGAATCTTGCATCACACGGGAACAAGGATTTATTTGTGAAAGCAATACACTTGATGCCAAAGACATATGTCTTGATGTGGAACAAGGCATTTTGTCACTTCGAGGTCCACCCAGACACTACACCAAAAACCGTACTTGTATATATTGGTCAAGGTTGTGTGTGCGTAAGAACTATCTGCACTTTTATGATGATAGATGTCAGTAATATAAATGTAGCTGCCAGGAATCACTCTAATTTTTGTATTTGTAATTTTACCAAGATTGTTGGGTGTGACTTTTCATAGTTAGCACCAGTTGTATCTCATCAATTGATAAGGTCTAACTACACCATATACCATAAATTGCTACCCACACCTATTGGGAAGAACCTCACATTAATAAAGCAATTAGTAAAACATCAAGACCTAATTGAGATTTTAGAAGAAATCCGAAAAAACAGGAAAAAGACCTGAGTCACCATCCATCATGACACACAAAAAATAAGCAGAATCATGCAAAGAGTAAAACAAGATGCAAGTCATAACTGGTGAGACGCGTTTTTCGGGTGGTCACCTACCGCAACTTGCATTCTGAATACGTTATGTCACCCCATAATTGTTTTATTAATTTTAGTGAGTGCTTGCCTTGTGTTGTCTATTATGTTGCTTGTTTGGAACTATAGAGTGCTAAAGAAGTTATCAGTTTTAACTACCTTGTCAAATGCACATGGAAAAGCATTAAGAGATGCTTATCGTAAAAGATTATTAAAAAAAGAATTTATGTATTAGTAAAAGAATTTACTAACTCTACAGAAAAGGGGGGACTGAATCAGGGGGAAGAGGGAGAAGCAGAGGTTAAATGATTTACTAAGAAGCTGTTTGTTAAAAACAATGCATACAGCTTGCTCAACACTTATTGGGCCTACCAAAGCAGAATGAGAAGATGTAAGACTATTGATAAAGGGAAGGACTCTTGACCAAAGATCCTCTTTTCGAACCTAAAACTAACTTAAACCAGCCTTGAAGTTTGGACTTGGGCCAGGGACATAAAGAGCATGCGCAGGGAAGCAAGGTGAAAAGTTCAGAAGGAGGAAGACTCTTTTACTTCATCTGAGGAAGACTCTTACTTCATCCCGAAGACCCCTGCCCATGACCACCAGACAACACTGTGCAAGCGCAATGCAGATGTAAATGACTTTTGGGCTCATTATAATACAAACATGATTTTATTCTATAATTTCTGTAGACCTTAGTCCTCTGTCAATATCCGTTGGTAAAGGCTTATTTGTGTTCCTGGCTCCACGCATCTGAGGAGGGTTTAGGTTTCTGAGTGAATTGCTCCCCATTGTTACCAGGGCGACGCTGGAAGGGGGGAGGCGGCAGCTTTTCTAAGTGAATAGGCAGCGATTAAGACACAAAAGGTGGCTGATAGCTCTGGCATTCAAATGGAGTTGTTTCGGGGTTTGGGAGTTTTGGCTGGGGGGTGGGCTCTTCCGCTGGGGTTTTTTCTGGAATTGCGGCATAATGCTGCGAGAAGTGTTGGGGCTGACCCGAGACTTGGCAAGGTGGGGGGGAGGGTGAGGCCTTCCTTCAGTTCGGGATCGGGTCGAGTGGTCACCTGTGTTGTGGAGGGTGTGCGCCTGGCCTCAGGATATTGCTACGCTGCAACTCGGCACTATGATCGAATCTGCCTGCCTTCGCCACTTCTGCCTGCTGCAGATGGTGGTGCTGAATCGCCCCAAACTGGGCCAAGAGACACTTCAGAGACAGAGTCCAAGAAGTGGGTATTTGCTTTATTCGGCGCCAGGTGCGTGGGGGATAGCTCCTACAAATACACACACACGGCACTTCCTACAACACAATATTATGGATAAAATTCATGAATAGTCATCACATTCCTTGGGATAGGAGTGGTTATACAAATTAGTTCTCGGAAGTCATTAATATCATTAGCATATGTGTCACACATGCGTGGTGTGTCCTGGTGGTCCCACTGAGGAAGGCTCCTCTTCTTCCTTGGGGGTCTTTCTGATGGAGGCTAGTAGTCTTCATCACAATGCACTTTTCATCTTTCTTTCTGGAGCATGCGCAGTCCTTTGTAGAATGATTCAGCGGTTTCTGTGTTGGTCTCAAGTAAATTCTTGTTCCTCTTCCTTTTCTGCGTCATTCATTCAGTGTTTAAATATATATTACAGGCAATAACCTTAAAAATTGTCAATTTCAGTTTCATTTTTGAAATCTAAAAGGTTAAAATGGAGTGCTTATTATAAAGATAAGTATCATCATTTGCACAAAATTGGGGATTTCCATGTCAGAGAAAAACCTCTGGGCACATTTCCACAATACAGTTGAAAAAATTTTCTATGCAAGAAAACCCAACTAAACATGAATCACATGTGGGAAATTAATATTTAGTGAAGAATTCACTAAGAACAAAACCCATAGAATATCACAAATTTGTAAAATTTGTAAAATTATTAAAAAAAAATCCCATAAACTTTTATTGCATTTTCTATTGGTAGACATACATTCCAGAGCTAAACATTTTTTCTTATTTTTTGATTCCAGATTTAGATAAGTTTTTTCACCTGACCTTTGCTCTGCCCAACCAGCATCACCTTCAATCTACTCATTCATTCATAAATGTGCACATAGCAAAGCCAACGTTTCATATCTTCTGTCCTTATCTACAGAAGTGGTTTAGCGTAACACATTAATATCTAGTGAATAAAAATAAAGGCAATAAACAGCTGCAAGATAGACAGCCCTGCCATCCATCCATTGGCTACAAACAAGGCTTTGCAAAGCCTTGCACAAAGTTTAGTAATATGTATGAATTATCCAAAAATAAACCTACCATTTGTACAAAAAACAACACAGGTTTGTTCTTGGAGGAGATCCTTAGACTGCTATAATGCTTAAAAACCATTTTATTAATCATATGAATTTCCAAAATGATTTAGTGAACATTCTATACAGTGGTTTCCCCCCCCTTTAACCACAAGTTCAGGATTTAGTTTCCTGTAAAAATTTTGATGATAATTATTTTCAAGTTCCTTTTGTGTATAAAAAATAGGCAAAATATTCAGTTTCCATAAGTCTTTCACTGAATCCTCATGGCTTTTCCCCTCAATCCACAGTATTTATGAAGAAATGTCTCGTATAATGATGAGTTCCACTGCATTCTGAAAAGTCTTAATAAAGATACTCCTTGTCCATGATCAATATTGATTAGGCTGTATCCATTAGCCTAAAAAAATTAAAATTGAAAACAACTCTCATATGTCATGTCAGTTTAAGCTTGAACTTAGTTTAAAATAATGTAATTTTATATTAATGCAGACAATAAAACACTGCAAATTTGCAGATTACATTGTTGAGGTGAGTTGAACATGTACCGATATGCTACAAGTAATTAAATTATTGTGTTAGCCTTGGAAGAATTTTGCCCCAAAGTTATTAACTATATTTGCAAATAACAAAAAGAGAAAGCTGAACTTTAGCCATTAACATCAGACATCAAATTCATCAACCTTAATATAGGCATGCCAAAAAAAGAAAATACAGTACAAATTATACATCCCAGTTTAAATATCAGAAACGGCATTTGTGATAAATTAAAACTATTAAAGCCTTTAACAAAAAAAATCTTGGCATTGTGAGCCATTTTAGTAGGACTTTACTCCCCTTTCTAGCACTCAAATTTTTTACCATGCTTTGGGTGTTCTTCTTTATGTTCCTCTGTATCCTCAAAAATCCAGTACCTTTTATTCCTTATGAAGTCTATATCTAGGAGAACTCTCACCTTTCATGTGAGGGGCTGATTTAACAAGAAGGAGAGCATGTTATTGTTTAGCAATTAAATTCTGACATTTTAAACAAGCAATCTGCTAGGACCCAATCCAACTTATCACAAGGCCTGCTACTATAGCTTGGAAGTGGAGACAGTAGTAATAGGAAGTAGAAAAAAAGCTTAGAATATTTGTTACTGTCACTACAACCATTTTATTGTGACACACTAATTCCACACCCCCACCAGTCTACCCCTTTGTTGAACACAGTTCAGACTGGATGTAATGAAAATTCCCATCCCCCTGCCATGTCTAGCAGTGGAACAGGTTGCTCTGAGAGGTTATGTAGTCTTTGTCCTTGGAAGTTTGCTAGAACCTTCCTGGATAAATCCCTGAGTAACCTGTTCTGACCTACTAGCTGACCCTGCTTTGAGCAGGAGGTTGGGTGTGAGACTTTGTTCTGGTTTAAAAGACAGATGTCTGCCAAGGAAGGTGGGGAACCCTCCTGGAATGGAAAAGATGACCCCCGTCCCTCCAAATTATTGTAACTTTGAAATTATGGGGCTCTCAGGCAAAGATATGGGAAAAAGAATAACAGTTCTTTACTGGAATATACATATATATAAAGGCAGACAAACAACAGAAACAACAAAAAAACCCAGAAAACCTAATAACAGCTTTTTTCCTGCCTGTCAAACAATTTTTCCCTTTGGTGTAGTTATGACCACAACCAGCAGGGGGTGCTGATGGCTCCTGGTGAGGCAGAGGGGGTGCAGTGACTCCCCCGTGGCTTGAGGGGGCGCTGTTGGCTCAGGTGGCTTCAGAGGGCAGCCAAAGCAAGCTCTGAGCCTCTCCAGGGGGTAATGACGGCCTCGGGGAGACAGAGAAGGTGGAGGGGGGCTGTTTCAGTTTTCCCCTGGCTCTCGTGTTCCATGCGGTGTCCTGGAGACGGCAGCAGCAGTTGAGGCTCCAGTAAGCAGCTGGGAGGTTCTCCCTCTGGAGAGAGGGAGGAGATGAGGGCCTGGTTTTCCCCTGAGGCACCCATGCAGATGGTGAAAAGGTCTCTCTTTTAGCGAGGTAGGGTGTTAGGGTCCCAGTGCAACAGCTGCTCCAGAGAACAAACTCCACTCACGGTGGAAGGAAGGCAGCAGAAGGCAGAAACCCACAGCGGAGACGAATTCTCTTCACAATGACAGCAGCCTTTCTCTCCCTCCAAATGCCAGCCCCTTCCTGGCTTTACCTTTGCTACCCTCCATGGGTGCCTTGTTTTACCTATGCTACCCTCCATGGGTGCCCTCTCAGGTTTACCTGTGCTACCCTCCATGGATGCCCTCCCAGGTTTGCTCCCCAAAGATCCCATTGCACTCACCAGTGAGATTTTCAGTGGTCCTTCCCTGTGGACTCTTCACAGACCCCCCTGGTCCACCACTCGTCTGTCTCCTGGACAGTCTTGGGAACTCAATCGATCGCCCAGTGCCGGCCACCACTAAAGGGAGCTGATCACCGAAAGTGGGTGAGGCGCGCCTTCAGCTCCGCTCGCTGCCCACCGGCCCTGGATGGTGGAAATATCCCAGATGAGAGCCCCCAAATTGTCAGGAAAATTAATCCACAAACACCAGAGGTTTATGTCCAAAAAGGAGACAGAGGAGTCCCTTTACTTTATTCGAATAAAGAGAGAGGCCATGGGGCATTTCCCATGGGGTCTCTCAAATTTTTGGAGGGCGCAGCCTCCTATTTATCCTAATTTCCTGACCGCATTTCCCTCTCTCTTTCCCCATTGGCCGAGGTACTTTAGAGGTACAGACTTCCCGAATTGCCTAATACCTGACTCCCTTCTAATGTATAACCCCCCCTTTATTTTAATTCTTATGGAATTTATGGTTCTTCTCATTGTTTCTTTCATCTCTCAATATGCAATTTCATTTATCAGCAGACCTACAGTTTGTTTGTAGAGACAAATCTCTTTCCATTCATCAATCAGTGGAACCCTTCTCATTGTTTCTTTTTATCTCTCAGTGCTAATTTCATCAACCAGCAGGCCCAGAGCTTGTTTGTAAAGACAAGTCTCTCATTCCTTTCACAAGCATACCTCTCATGTGTACCATTGGAACCTTATCCCCATCGGTTGTTTGTAAGGGTTCAGATTAGGCAGGGCCAGCTCAGTTGGTGGAGCCTCGGGTGTTAACTAACCAGGTGGCTTTTGCTAAATGCATCTCCAAGTTTTTGAAAGTCCCCCGGCCCAGTGCCTTCAATGTGGTTTAAAGCAGTCCATTGCACGACTCAACTTTCCCAGCCACTGGTGCATGGTAAGGAATATGGTACACCCATTCAATGCCATGTTCTCTAGCCCAGGTGTTTATGAGGCTTTTCTTGAAATGAGTCCCATTGTCAGACTCAATTCTCTCGGGGGCACTATGCCTCCAAAGGACTTGCTTTTCAAGGCCCAGGATGGTGTTCCGGGCAGTAGCGTGAGGTACAGGGTAGGTCTCCAGCCATCCAGTAGTGGCTTCTACCATTGTGAGCACGTAGCGCTTGCCTTGGCGTGTTTGAGGCAGTGTGATGTAATCAATCTGCCAGGCCTCCCCATACTTGTATTTGGACCACTGCTCACCATACCACAGGGGCTTCACCTGCTTGGCCTGCTTGATGGCAGCACGTCTCACAATCATGGATAACCTGGGAGATACTGTCCATGGTTAGATCCATCCCTCGGTCTCATGCCCACTTACAGGTGGCATCTTTGCCTTGATGGCCTGAGGCATCATGAGCCCATCGAGCTAAGAACAACTCTCCTTTATGTTGCCAATCCAAGTCTATCTGGGACACCACTATTTTCGCAGCCTGAACTACCTGTTTGTTGTTACAATGTTCTTCATTAGCCCGACTCTTGGGGACATGAGCATCTACATGACGGACTTTCACAGGTAGCTTCTCTGCCCTAGTGGCAATGCCTTTCCACTCATCAGCAGCCCAGATTGGTTTTCCCCTACGCTGCCAGTTGGCCTTCTTCCACCTTTCCAGCCAACCCCACAAAGCATTGGTTACCATCCATGAATCAGTGTAGAGGTAGAGCTTTGGCCACTTCTCTCTTTCAGCAATGTCCAGGGCTAATTGGATGGCTTTGAGTTCAGCGAGTTGTCTCAATCCACCCTCTCCTTCGATAGCTTGTGAAACTTGTCATGTGGGGCTCCATACAGCAGCTTTCCATTTCCAGCTAGTGTCTATAATTCGGCAGGAACCATCAGTGAAGAGGGCATATCGTCTTTCAGTCTCCAGTAGCTCGTTATATGGTGGGGCTTCCTTGGCACGTGTCACTTGCTCCTCTTCTTCTTCAGAAAATAACCCAAAAGTCTCACCTTCGGGCCAGTTCATAATTATTTCCAAGGTCCCAGGGTGATTTGGGTTTCCATTACGGGCATGCTGCGTGATGAGGGCAATCCATTTGCTCCAAGTAGCGTCGATGGTGTGATGCATGGAAGGAACCTTTCCTTTGAACATCCACCCCAGCACGGGTAGTCAGGGTGCCAGGAGGAGTTGTGCCTCTGTGCCGATTACTTCTGAGGCAGTTTGGATTCCTTCATAGGCTGCCAAGATTTCTTTCTCTGTTGGGGTGTAGTTGGCTTCGGACCCTCTGTAGCTTCGGCTCCAGAATCCCAGTGGTCGACCCCGAGTCTCACCAGGCACCTTCTGCCAAAGGCTCCAGGACAGACCCTTGTTCCTGGCTGCAGAGTAGAGCACGTTCTTCACTCCTGGTCCCGTCCTACCTGGGCCAAGGGCTACCGCATGAGCAATTTCCTGCTTGATCTGGGTGAAGGCTTGCTGCTGTTCAGGGCCCCAATGGAAATTGTTCTTCTTGCGGGTAACCAGATAGAGAGGGCTCACGATCTGGCTGTACTCGGGAATGTGCATTCTCCAGAAACCTATGGCATCTAGGAAAGCTTGTGTTTCCTTTTTGTTGGTCGGTGGAGACATTGCGGTGATCTTATTGGTGACCTCAGTGGGAATCTGACGCCGTCCATCTTGCCACTTTACCCCCAGGAACTGGATCTCCTGGGCAGGTCCCTTGACTTTGCTCTTCTTGATGGCGAAGCTGGCTTCCAGGAGAATCTGGTTGATTTTCTCTCCTTTCTCAAATGCTTCCGTTGCCGTGTTCTCCCATACAATGATGTCGTCGATGTACTGCAGATGTCATGGAGCCTCACCCTTTTCCAGTGCAGTCTGGATCAGTCCATGGCAGATCGTAGGACTGTGCTTCCACCCTTGGGGCAGTCGGTTCCAAGTGTACTGCACGCCCCTCCAGGTGAAGGCAAACTGAGGCCTGCATTCTGCTGCCAGATGAATGGAGAAAAAGGCATTAGCAATGTCAGTAGTGGCATACCACTTGACTGCTTTGGACTCCAGCTCATACTGGAGCTCCAACATGTCCGGCACAGCAGCGTTCAATGGTGGAGTCACTTCATTCAAGCCACGATAGTCCACAGTCAATCTCCATTCCACGTCAGACATGCGTACAGGCCAAATGGGACTGTTGAAGGGTGAGTGGGTCTTGCTGACCACCCCTTGGCTCTCCAGCTCACGGATCATCTTGTGGATGGGAATCACGGGATCTTGATTTGTCCGGTACTGCCGGTGGTGCAGTCGAGGTGGCAATTGGTACTCGTTGCTCTTCCACCTTCAGGAGCCCAGCTGCAGAAGGATTCTCTGATAATTCAGGCAGGGTATTCATTCGCCTAATGTCCTCTGCCTCCACAGCAGCTATTCCAAACCCCCACCTGAGTCCTTTTGGGTCTTTGTAATAGCCGTTCCAGAGGAAGTCTATGCCCAGAATACACAGGGCCTCTGGGCCAGTCACAATCGGATGTTTCTGCCACTCCCTCCCAGTCAGGTTCACCTAACCTCCAACAGGGTCAACTGCTGTGATCCCCCGGTCACCCCAGCAATAGAAACAGGCTCTGCCCCCACATGTCCTGATGGCATTAGAGTACATTGTGCACCAGTATTAACCAACGCTCCATATTTCTGTGGCTCTGATGTGCCAGGCCATCAGATCCACACAGTCCAAAAAACCCGGTTCTCCCATGCCTCTTCCTGGCTAGAGACAGGGCCCCTCTAGCCCTGGTTATCATTCTCTCCCTGGGCATACATGCTAGAGTTTCCTTCAAGGGGATCCGACATATCATCCTCCCTTCTGAAATACCCGGCAGCTCGGTCACAGGAGGCTGAGGCTACTTTTGCCTTAGCAGAGTCCCCTCAGTTAGTGTCTCCCTCCTTGAGTTCACACACCTGTGCTGCCAGGACAGAAGTGGGTTTCCTATCCCACCTTCTCATGTCTTCCCCATGGTCACACAGAAAAAACCACAGCTCAGCTCATGGGGTGTACCCTCCCTCTTTAGCTGGGGGACGTCGGGCTTTGACTTGGGGGCCTATGACTCACGCTGGTGCCACACTGGTCTTCCTCATGTCCTCCCTTATCCCCCTAATCTCCTCTTTAAATTCCTCTTTGAGGTCCTTAACCACGGCAGAGACATGAGCCTTCAGCGGGCCATTGACCATACTCTCATAATTTCTAAGCCTGTTGGCAACGGAGCCCACTGTTTCTCGGTTGTCCTCAGCATTAATCGTTGCAATGATGGTGGTGTATTGCTGTGGCCCTGGCTTTGCCAGGTTCCACAACATCTGCCCTGTGCACTTGACCTTGTTGGGGTCATTATCATGCTGTCCATCCCTCCCAAAGAGTACCTCTAATACTGCCACTTCTCTTAGCTGTTGGATCTCTTCCTCAAGTGTCTTCTATTGCATTCTATGATGGTATTCCTGCATTATCTCTTTGTGGACAAACCTCTCTCTTACATTCATTAAAAGCCGCTCCCAGAGAGAAAGGGGCCCTGGCTCCCTCAAGAATACCTGATCCACACCTGGATCCTGGGTCAAGGATCCCAAATACCGTGCCTCGCCACTATCCAGTTGCACGCCTGTACCCATAAGGTCCCAAACCCGAAGTAACCAGGTTGTATAAGCCTCACGTCCCCGCCGCACAATGTCTTTTCGCATATTACGAAGATTGTCATACGACAGGGACTCGGTGATGATTTCAGGTTCTGGCTCCCCTGCTGGTTGCGAGGGCCCTGGTTCCCCATCATCATTAACGGGGTGCACTGATTTGGTCTTATACTTCCTCCTCTGCACAGGGGCAACTGCTGCTGGCTGTGATTGCCCTTGTGGTTCAGCTGGAGCCTGGACGGTTGTAACATCCGTGGGTTCCATTGCTGCACCATCAGACTCTCCCTCTTCGGGGCAGGAAGAGGGTTTCCCATTAGCTGGGGAGGTGTATTCCCTCAGCACCTGGCACATCTCATGCACCTCCTTCACCAGTGTCCCCGCTAAATCTGGGTGGTTCATTTCTGAGGTGGGCTGTTGGACAGTGTCAGGTTGTGGGGCAGGGTCAGGCTGTGGGGCAGGGTCAGGCTGTGGGGCAGAATGTCTAGTCTCTGGGGCCATGTCAGGTTCTGGGGCAGCATTCCTAGCCTCTGGGGTGGGTGTCTGGGCAGTTATCCAAGTCAATCTCACCTTATCTCTGAATGCTGAATAGAGTAGGCCTATCAGCAACACTTGGTTAGTATCTAGAGGAAATCTAAACTCTTCGAAAGCTCGTGGGGTAGGCCCAAAGAACTGGTTGAAGGATTGGGAGAAAACTTCCCCCGGTGTCATTTCCTCACAGAAGGTACCATTTTTAACATAACTCCAGAAACATACACTTAGTGTGTGATAGCCTTTTATCCACGTGCCCACATTCCAGAGTGTAGCGGGTTGAATTAGATAACCGGGCGGAAACACTAATTAACTGTAGTGGTTTTGGTTCAAAATATAGATCACTTACTGATTTTCTTTGTGTGAGATAAAAATTAGGAGAAAACAAAGCAGGCACAAAACTTACAGAATATAAAGAAGTTTATTAACAGACCTAAAAGGAAAAAAAGGAAAAAAAAACTGCTGTGGTATGAAACATCTCTTCCATGAAAACTCTCACAGTTTCATTACACTGCAAGACATGGACCATCACATGGGGTTATTGATCTTTTTAAGGATGAGTTATTTTGGCCTGAACACAAAGGTTTTTTCGCCACTAGTCTCTTAAAAGCCTCTTTTTCTCTGCTTTTAAATAGCTTGGCATGGGCACTTTTCACAACTTTCATGGGCCATACGTGAATTGTCCATCCCCCCATGTATTTCAAATGGATTAAAGAGACAGTTTGTGATATTACAGTTCTTTACCACGGCATGCAAGAAGGTTTTTTAAGCTACGTGCGAGAAGCACAGCACCGCCCTCTCTTCTTCTCTGAAGCCATCTTTAGCTTCATCCCATGTGACTCACTTTCTCTCTCTCTCTCTGCTTCTGAAGTCACCATGTTATCAGTTAGGCTCTATGGTGGAGAAAGTCTTTCTCCCCCTGCGCTGCTGGCTGCACGGTGTCCTCTTCAGTTCGGTGCAAAGTGTGCTGGCTGCAGACTCCGCTGGCTCCTGCTGGCACTGTGTGGAAAAGAGAAGGATCCACCGGTCCCAGGAAACTGCGTCGGACGGCCTCGTAGTTCCCCCTCCCAGCGACCCAGGGTCCGTGCTGCAGCGTTGGGAGTAGAGGGGGCAGGAGGGGCAGGGGCGCCCGGCCCAACCCGGCGGGGCCCTGGGCTCTGAGGCCCCCCCTCTGTCCTGTCCTGGCTCTGAGCTGGAACGGAAAAACTCCCAAATCCTGCCTTTCCACGTGGTTTAAATATGTGAAATTGAGAGAAGCGTAATTGGTTTAACAGGCTGTCTGTCAATTCTGGTCAACCCACTACACAGAGGAAGTTAAAAGCCCATGAATTCCTCACCTTATCGACCCATAGTGCAAACTGGATAACAGCCATGGTAGCCTTAGTCAGAGGACCTATGTTTAGATAAGGAGCTGCAAAGGGGAGAAACATAGCCACGACAACATGCCACCCGAACCAGGGTAAGCAAGACCACATGGTGCTGCCTAAAGAGGTTTCTATATTCAGCACAAAAAATTAGGTTACCCAGGAACTGTTATTCCTTTTTCACCCCTTTCTCTTGATGCCCTCGAGCCCCACATTGGGCGCCAAGATCTGTCTTGGTTTGAAAGACAGGTGTCTGCCAAGGAAGGCAGGAGCCTCCCTTGGAATGGAAAATGCAACCCCCTTCCCTCCAAATTATTATAATTTTGAAATTAAGGGGCTTTCAGGCAAAGATATGAGGAATAGGAATAACAGTTCTTTACTTATATATATATATGTATATATGTGTATATATATATATATATATGTATAAAACAAGGCAAACAAACAACAATAACTATGTCAGTAACAACAAACAGAACCAGGAACCCAGTGCCAGCCTTCTCGGCTGTCAGGCACTTTCCCCTTTGGTGCAGTTACAGTCGCAGCCGGCAGGGGTGCTGGCAGGTCCAGGTGGGTGCGATGATTCCCCCGCAGCTGCAGGGGGCGCTCTGGAGTGAGCTTGGGGAGCACGCTGTAATGGCGGATGAAAAGCTTGCTTCACAAACCCCCTAGGGCAGCCTATCCTGGTGCCCCAAGCAGGACCCTTGGGAACAGCAGGGACGAACACAAAATCTGGGATGATAGACGAGATGTATCAAACTCTGGAGCTGCAGCAGAAACCCCAGGATGTCTCAGCAGGCAGGGGGGTGCAGGGCTACAGTGTAGCGAAACTCGGAGCGGCGGCAAAGGAACAGGGGGGGCAGGGCAGCCATGGCCCGGCTCCCAACGGAGCAGGGAAAGGCCGGCTTGGGATCCCGGGGTTTTCCCTGAGGCACCCGAGCAGATGGTGAAAAGGTCCCTCTTTTAGTGAGGTAGGGTGTTAGGGTCCCAGTGCAACAGCCGCTCCAGCGAGCAAGCTCCACTCACGGTAGAAGGAAGGCAGCAGAACGCAGAAACCTGAAGCGGAGACGAATTCTTTCCACAACGACAGCAGCCATTCTCCCCCTCCGAAAGCCGGGAGAACAAGAGAGCTAGTGGCTGTACCCAACCCCTTTTCCCCAGTTCAACTCTCGCGGCATCTCTGCCCTACACGAGAAAACCCCAGGTGAGAGAGAGTAGCTAGCTGGACCCCTCCCCTGAGCTGTGGCCAGGTCTTTTTGTCTCTCTTAAGTACCCAGTAATTTGTCTCCTAGCAGCACATATGGGGAAAATTCTTTTAAGAGAAAAAAAAAACCAAAGGAGAACTCCTAAAACCCCAACATTTCCTGTAAGGAGACTTCAAGTAGTTCCCTGTACAAGTGGGGGAAAGGCCACCTGAATAATTCTATAGAATATTTTGAGCAGAGTTATAGGAAGATGCTTTGAGGAAAACTGCCTTTAGCTATTTTATCTGGGTGTTTGGACTGAAACTTATAGGAATAATAAGCTCAGATAGAATGTTTAGTAAAGAGAGACTTGAATGCCATGTGCAATTTTCCCGTCTCAAGAGGGGAAAAGCTTCTGGAGACGTGTCTGGAAGCCTGAAAAATACATTCACTAGAGAACAGGTTATGTGTAGAAAAGGAACATGAAAAAAGCTCAGTGTGTCCTTGAGAGAGAGGTTATCCAAGAGCCTTAGCCAAGAAAAGAGCCAATATTCTCAGTAAATACTATTTTCCAAGGGTATAGTGGTTTAGTTAGCAATCCATTACTTACTTATTTTCCTTCTGTGAAATAAGAATTAGGAGAAAGCAAAGCAGGCACAAAACTTTAAAGAATATAAAGAAGTTTATTAACAGAACTAAAAGGAAAGAAAAAAAAATCAGAATAAACCTTCAGAACACTTCTCCTCCCCCCACCTCTCCTCTCTTCTCCCACTGACAATGTAAAGAGACAAAACTTGGCATTTTCCAGCCAGTTTATCACCTCTATACTAGTCTTTCTTCAGTTCACTTAGGGAGAGGAGTCTCTCTTGCTCATGCTATGGAGCCATCTCCACAAGAAACAGTTGTCTTGTGGCTTCGATGTCACAGCAAGACAGCCGCCTGGGATGGTTCTCTGCTCGCATGTGAAAGTCCCTTCCCTCGACGTACAGCTTTCCCCACAACTGCTTTCGAGGGTTCAATCTTTAGCTAATGGGGTACTATTTTAAGGATGAGCTGTTCAGAAGCAAAGGTTCTCTTAATCTATCTCTGGGATCATCTTCATCTCTGGGAACAGAGGTTTTCTTCTTCTTCCCTGGGAGCAAGAGTCTTCATCACTAATCTTTCTCTCTGTTCAAGCTTCTCATTAGATCACAGCTACTTCAACATTTGCTTATTTCAGCACAGGTACTTTTGCTCATGATTGCGGTTTGAACGCTCCACCCCCCATGCTTTCATGAAATTACGATGGGTACTCTGATGTATCATAGTTCATCACCATAGCCTTACAAAAGAGTTTCAGCTTCTAGATTTGAAGCATCTCCTCTTTCTCCTCTCTCGGGGTTTCAGCTCTTCCTTCTTCACTGACTTTGGTGTCTCTATGGTGTTTTCTTCACATGCCTTCACCTTTCCTCTTCATCTTACTCGGGAGAGGATTGATGTCTATAGGCTTCATCTGTTCTGGAGAATCTTACAGCACTAAGAGAGTTAATCTCACCCGGGCCTTGCAGCTGGAATTTGCCTTTTGCTGTTGGTCACCTAATCTCTGCCGGGCGGCGGCTGGAGCTCGTTTCGGTGTAGCATTTCATTTCAGCGGCCGCATTGGGAGGGGCCTGGCCAAGCCACACCGTGGAGCCAGCCCTCACAGAGCAGGGCGGCGGATGGAACAGGGCCACGCGGCTCCGGGGTGGCTGTCTCCCAGCCAGCCCGGCCCACACTGAGGGGGCTGCGCCAGGTGTCTAACAAAGCAGAAGCAGCTGAGATCTTAGCCAAGCTGCGCCACGGCCAACCCAGCTGGGCTGGGCTGAGCAGGGCCCCCAAGTTACCTGTCCAAAAGCCAGAAGCAAGAGAGCTTTCCCGGGGTTTGTTCCTTCTTAAATGTGGATCACAGAGGCGTGTCAAGCTTCTTAAATGGCTTAACAAAGTCGCCAATATGCAAACTAGCCAGTTGATTGGTTCTGTCAGGTCTAGAGGAAGCTGTATGCACCTCTTTGCAAAAGAATCACTTCCGTGGCTAATGGAGCCTTCCTTAACTAAAAACCCAAACTATGCTAAACCATGACAAAGCGGTTTCAAATGATTGTGTTACCAGAGCATCTGGGGAGTATGACTATGCAGAGGCATATGACTATTAAGCTAGTTTTAGTTTCACAAGCTAAAGCCAGTATTAAAGAGCAAATGTCTGCCTGAGGACTAGTGACTATTTTCAAAATGAGATTAGCATGCGTAGTCAACAGACAAACACCAAAATTTATTAATTCATGTAAGAGCTGTTGCAGTATTTTAGTCAAATTATATATATTTTTATATATATATATATATAAAACTTTTTTTAACTTGGAAAAATTAGAAATAACAATTTTGAGTTTGATGACTTGATGTTTTGTGGTATATCTTTTACTGTGATCATATTTTTTCATGAGTCTTTGTTACTGTTTTAAGAGATGTTTGCTTCATTTCTCCGGTGACACATGGGAGATTTTCTTTTTAGTTTGTGCAGTCTTTTTATTTTGTTTTGTTCTTTTAACTACAGAAGTCCATGGTGGTGAGACGGTAATGTCTACTGCTTTATTTCTATTTCCCTTGCCAATATTACAGAATCACACTTGTTAAGGTTGAAAGGGACCTCTGGAGATCATCCAGTCCAATTCCCCTTCCAAAGCAGGGTCACCTAGAGCAGGTTACACAGGAATGTGTCCAGGTGGGTTTTGAATGTCTCCAGAGAGGGAGACTCCATGATCTCCCTGGGCAGCCTGTTCCAATGCTCTGTCACTCTCAATGTAAAGAAGTTCCTCCTCATGTTGAGATGGAACTTCACGTATTTTAGTTTATGGCCACTGCTCCTCATCCTGTCACTGGGCACCACTGAAAAGAGTCTGGCACCATCATCTTGACACCCACCTTTGAGATATTTATATGCATTACTGACATCCTGTCTTGGTTTGAAAGACAGGTGTCGGCTAAGGAAGACAGGAGCCTCCCTTGGAATGAAAAATGTAACCCCCTTCCCTCCGAATTATTATAATTTTGAAATTAAGGGGCTTTCAGGCAAAGATATGAGAATAGGAATAACAGTTCTTTACTTATATATATATATATATATAACAAGGCAAACAAACAACAATAACTATGGCAGTAACAACAAACAGAACCAGTAATCCAGTGACAGCCTTCTCGGCCGCAGGCACTCTCCCCTTTGGTGTAGTGATGGTCACAGCCAGCAGGGGCGCTGGCGGCTCCCAGTGGGCAGGGTGGGTGCGATGGTTCCCCCGCGGCTGCAGGGGGCGCTCCAGCGCGAGCTCAGGGAGCACGCGGTAATGGCGGCTTGGGCAAGCCAGGAAAGGATGGAAGAAAGGTTTGCTTCACAAACCCCCTAGAGCAGCCGATCCCAGTGCCCCAGCAGGACCATCGGGAACAGCAAGCTGGAACAGCAGGAATGAGCACAAAATCCCAGGTGGTAGACGAGGTGTATCGAACTCTGGAGTTGCAGCAGTGTCGTGGTTTGACTTGAACTGACAGGCAGTTCTTCAGACCAATCACGCTTCTCTCAATTTCTACCTATAAAAACCCTGTGGAAGGCGGGATTCAGGAGTTTTTTTCCCTGTTCCGGCTTAGTGCAGAGACGGGAGAGGGAGCGGGGGAGGGGTGGGCCCCCGTTGCCCAGCCTGCAGGGCTGGGGACTGGCGCCCCTGGCCCCTGCCTCTCTGCCTCCTTCCCCTTCTCCTAACGCTGCAGCACAGACTCCAGATTGTGGAAAAGAAAACTATTCCCTGAGCCGCGGACAGCTATGGCTGGCCACAGGACTGAAGTCATCCGACGCGGTATCCTGAAGGAGGGGGAGCCAGTGGAGCCTTCAGTGCAGCCAGCATACTTCGCGACGAACAGAGGAAGACACCCCTTTTCCACATTGTGCACCCGGCAGCGCAGAAGGAGCAAGGGGAGGCTCTCTCACACCCTAGAGCCTGATAACACCCTACAACATGGCGACTTTCAGAGCCAGAAAGAAAGAGAAAATAGGATCACGTGGGACGAAGCTACAAGGGCGGTGCTGCGTGGTCCCGCGCAGAGCTTGAAAATCTTTCCTCGCCGTGGTATGAACTGTAATATTGCAAACTGTTTGTCTCTTTAATCCATGTTAAAGTATATGGGGGGATGGACATTTTTTTCTTGACTGGCTTGTAAAAAGTTGAAGGGTGCCGATGCCAGGCTATGTATATAAAGCAGGGAGAGGCTTTTAAAGCCTGGTGGCGAAGAAAAGCCTTATGTTCAAGCCAAAAAGGAAAATGATTCGTCATTAAACGAGTAGTAACCCCATGTGAGGGCCTGTGTCTTACAGTTGAAAGAGCTGTGAGAGGGCTCATGGAAAAGAGATGTGTTACACCTTAGCAGAGATTGTTAATTCTAAGCAAACCTGTAAATGGTGGCAGTTTGTAAAACCCCGTAAGGCAGGAGGGAACCCCCTTTTTTTTCCCCTTTCCTAGAACTGTGATACTGATTGGGAGAGGGGAAAAGTGGGGGAAAGAAAAAGTTCTGAAAGTTTGTTCTTTTGTAGTTTTCTTCACTCTATCTAACTCTGTTAATAAATCTCTTTATATTCTGTCAAGTTGTGTGCCTGCTTTGCTTTTCCTCCTAATGCTTATCTCACAAAAGAAACATCAGGGAAGTATGTATATAATTCAGCTTAAAAACCACTACAAGCAGAAACCCCAGGATGTCTCGGCAGGCAGAGGGTGCGGAGCTACAGTGTAGTGAAGACTCAGAGCAATGGCAGAGGAACGGCCGGGGCAGGGCAGCCGCGGCCTGGCTCCCAGTGGAGAAGGGAAAGGCCGGCTCGGGATCCCGCAGTTTTTCTCTGAGGCACCCGAGCAGATGGTGAAAAAGTCCCTCTTTTAGTAAGGTAGGGTGTTAAATAGGGTCCCAATGAAACGGCTCCACTCACGGTAGACGAAAGGCAGGAGAAGGCAGAACCCCGCAGTGGTGATAAATTCTCCCCACAGCGACCACAGCTTGTCTCCCCTCCGAATGCGGAGAGAACAAGAGAGCTAGGGGCTCCACCCAACCCCTTTTTCCCACTTCAAATCTCGAAGCATCTCTGCCCTACACGAGAAAACCCCAGGTAAAAGAGAGTAGCCAGCTGGACCCCTCCCCTGATCTGTGGCCAGGTCTTTTGTCTCTCTTAAGTATCCAGTTGTTATTGCCTCCTGTCAGAGACTGAAAATAGTTCATGCCTCAAACATTGAAAGTTTTGTTCATGACAAAGAAGCTGCAACCGAAGAAGCCCCTCTGAAGACTGGGACTTTGAACTGAAAGTCAAACTGCTGATTAGATAAAGGGAAACACATTGTTCAGTCATCTCAGACTGAAGGAAAGGTATGCATCCGCAGAAGGATGGCACCAGCTGCAACTATCCCCAGCTGTGTTTGGGGTGGGAGGAGAGCACAGCTCACAGAAGCCAGGTTTACACAGATTCCTCCCAACTGAGGGGGGAGGAGGAGGTTTTGGATGCATGGTGTAACCTCTGGTGAGAGGCAATAAACACCCATCCTCCGATTACACAAACTGGCCCAGCTGTGGAACCCCCAACCCCACATCCACGGGACTTTCACGTGAGAGGCCTGGCCCCACAGGCCTGCACGTGATGTAATCTACTGTAAGAGACTGCATCCCCCCACCTCCAGGGGGACATGCCCGGACATGCCTGTCTAGCCTGAGTATATATACCCATGGGATTCTATGCTTTTTGGGGACCTACACCACCAGGAAGACCTGCTGAAGAGGATCATCAAGGCACCAGTGGGACCCACGGAGCGGTGATACTCTTTTTATTCTGCCTCTGTCTCTCTTCGTCCCCCCACCTATTTTCCTACTTCTTTCATTCTTTCTCTCTCTCTCTCTCTCTCTCATATTTACCATCAAATAAAACCCTTACTATTGTCACTGGCATATGGTCTCGTTTGCACCTTAATTCGGGCAGAGGAATTTCTAAGAACCTCAAAACTGGATCTTAACACCTCCTAGCAACATGTATGGGGGAAAATTCAAGAGAAAAAAAAAACCAAAGGAGAGCTCCTAAAACCCCAGCAGATCCCCTCTCAGTCTTCTCTTCTCTAGACTAAACAGGCCCAGCTCCAGCAGTCTCTCCTCATAAGAGAGATGCTCCAGACTCCCCATCATCTTTGTGTCCCTCTACTGGACCCTCTCCAGTAACTCCTTGTCTTTCTTGTACTGAGGAGCCCAGAACTGGACACAGCACTCCAGATGTGGCCTCAGTCGGGCCAAGTAGAGGGGCAGGATCACCTCCCCCAACCTGCTGGCCACACTCTTCCCTATCGCTGCCCTGCGATGATGGGCCAGCCTCGGGGGTATTCGCCCCGGTGCCGGAGGCTGCAATTACCTCCTGCAGGCAGCGACTGCGAGATAAAATCTCCCCGGCAGCTGCTTCGGAGCCGCCCCGCCGCTCCACTTGGAAATCGGCTGCCGCTCCTGCTCGGGAATCGGCTCGGTCGGAGCAGCCCAGAGCAGGGGGGGCTGGTGGTCTCAGCCCCCCAGGATCCCAGAGGCGAAAGAGGCAAGAGAGAGGACCAGTCTACAAAGTTCCGAGATTTATTATCTCGAGAGCGATGGGGCCGAACCGGGGTGAACAGGTAAACTCGTCGAACTGGTCACAGAACTCAGTGGGCTCCGAGGTTTTGAATCGGGGCGGCACAGAACAAATAACCAATAGGAAACAGACATAGAGGTGGGTTTCAGAGACACAGAACCAACAGCTAGGTTACAGAGGAGGGAATTAACAGAACGAACCTATTGACAACTGAACTTATCAGAACTTTCTAGAGAGGTGGTGTGGGCTCAGAACTGGGTCTCATCTCTGGACTGGTCATCGCTCTCTCAGTCGGCTGCCCATTGGGCAGGCATGCTGTGATAGACAGTGGGCGGTCCCCGGGCGGTCCGAGGGACCCCAACACTTCCCGATGCACCTCAGGATACTGTTGCCAGAATGATTTTTGCTTTTATATGTTCTCTATATTCTTTACACATATATTTATAGTTCTGTAGCCTGTTATTGTATTTGCAGCTGCCTGCCTGCCGCCCCTGAGTCTCAGTACTTTTCCCAGTACTTTTCCCCACCCTGATAGGCAAAAAGACAAAACACGTTCCAAGGCCCCTATCCTATCTTGGTTTTTCCTAGGAACGAAGGTTGAGACCAACTCCTCGAGACACATTTTCATAAACAAAGTTTCATTCCCATTGGAGGGGGAAAGATTTAGAAAGAGGGTGAACCTTGGGGGGGGGGATTTCCTCACCACTTGTGCTACTAATTGGTTATTTTTGTCAGTTATGCTAATTTGCTAAACTTATAAAACTGTATTCACCCCATGCGGGGGGTGGGCATTTAGGCATTTTCCATATCTGCCCCTTGGAGGCCTCCGATAAAGACCAGCCTTTATATTACCTCCTATACTAATATTATCTCAAAACTGTGTTGTTTCATTTCTAGTGTGATAATGTTATAATATTGGCTTTCTGCAAACGTTAAAAAGAATGATGTTAAAATAGCTTTGTTATTGTAATAGATACGTATTATAATAGCGGCTTTCTACAAATAGATGCTATATGTAAAAGTAGCTTTGTTACAAATAGATGCTATATGTATAATGTAGCTTTGTTATAAAGATGTAGTTTTGTAACAATAACTAACGCCTTTATTTCTGTCATTAACGAAAAACTTAGACATAATAGTGAAATAGCTAATATAGTTATGCTTGAGAACTATCTGCTTGGTTGGATAACATCTAACCAACGTGTGTTGAAGACCCCTGCTGCTGACGTGCCAACTATCAGCAACTACCGTCTGCAGAAACCATCGACCAAAGCCCACTCTGGAGGTGATAATAAAAACTGACTAAAACCACAGCCAAGAAATGCGCATGCTCTAAAAAGGCGGATCCAAGGAGGATCCATGCTAAACAGCTCCTGAAACATGTAAACTGCTCCGTTTCTTCTGGTGTGAATCGGCGGTTGCAGGTTGACAGCCCGTGGACAAGAAAGGGACAAATAAAGCAAAAGAAAGGGAAAAAGAGGCTCCCTAAGAAACTGCGGCAGCTAGCCCCACAATTCTCGTGCACGAAGACCCAGACAAGAAAAGGGATTGTAAGTATTTCTGGGGGGGTGGATACGGGGGTTGACTGGTGTGTGAATGAGATGCGGGCTGGTTACCCCGGACCTGTGAAGTGAGTGCAGAGTCTCTGAGAGCCGCGGTTCCGACTTTTCGTGAGAAAAGCGACCAGCGAGGAGACAAAGTGAAAGATAAAAGGAGTGAAAGATCCCCCTGGGGTAACTGGGACTGGGTCTCAGGGACGGGCTGGACCCCTAGGAAAAGGGAGCAAAGGGTTTCCTAGCACAATCCACTAGGAAACAGGACAAAAGTGAAATAAATGAATTAACAAGCTAAAAATTTTAGCAACAAAGTATTGAACATTTATTAGTAGAACAAAGGCAAATACAGCGCTGGGTGCTTAGCAATCAGCCAGAGGCGCAATCTTATTCACTTTTTTGTGAGCTTAAGTATCTTCTCAAACTGTTACATATTCATTAAGCTTAGAAGATAATTTACACTTCACTTCAACCTCTTTGCACCACTCTCCCGCCAGCAAGACGCCTCTCCGGTCCTCTGGATCTTGAAGGATTGAAGGCAGGAATCCCCTTCTCAGCTGTAACTCAGTTTATTCGACAGTTTCTTTGGGAGGTGTGAGCTCTTAGTGAGATAACAGACTTCCTGGGATGTATGCAGTTTATCTTCTTTGTTTCTTTAAGATGTCTTGATCCCGGGCTCTGTGGTTTATCAACTTAAAGAACGTTTATCACTATGTATTCACTACTACGTTTCTCAGTTTATTACAACTATTTCGAAGTTACAATTCACTCTAACCTTGTTTCTACTATATTTTACCTTATTTCTACCTAGTACATTTTTACTTGTAAATGTTATCCTATTATATACAAAAGCCAACATTTCTCATCCACTCATTTTTCACAATTTCCCCTTTTTTTATCAGTTATGTTGGCTTGAGCAATAATCGTTATTCAAACTTTACTGTTAAGTTCGAAATTCCTACAGATTAATCTGGCTTCTTCAAGAGAGTCCCCAGAACTGTTCTATTTCTTCAGCACCATTATCCTTTGTGTTGTCACCGGAGTGGTCAGTTGCGGGTCCATAGTCATAGTGATTACTTGCATACCTTGGACAACACTTGTAATTAGTCGGATAAAACAGGGAATGAAGCAAGGGAGGAATACCAAACCAGCTGTTGCACACAAAAGGAAAAAGGCTAGTTTCTTCCACCATGCAGTTCCTAATAATTTATCCCACCACCCAGTTTCTAGTATTGATTCTCATTTTTGAACTGGTACATGAGCAACTTTCCGAATGTCTGTAGCAATATCGAGTATAGCTTGACCGTTATCAGTTATTTGCAGGCAACAGTCGGAGGAATTAAATTTTCCACATACTCCCCCTTCCTCAGCTAACAAATAGTCAACAGCTAGACAGTTTTGGTACGTCACTGCACTGGTTTGGGATAACTGCTCAGTGACTAGTTCTAAAGCTGAGGACGTTTTGTTGCTAATGATTTCAACCACCGCTTGAAGTCTTATTATCCTATTTAGCATATAAATGGGGGTTCTATACCCCCATGAACCATCTTGAGCCCAGGTGGCCGGGCCATAATACTGTATTATTCTTTCGGCAGGCCATTCTTCATTTTTCTAGTTTTGGGTGCCTCCTATATTATCACTCCATTTCTGAATACCTTCTATTGAACTCCGTTTTTGTCTTTGTAGATCTTTATAAACTGGAATGCCTATATTTTTCCCTACTGCTTTTGGCAATGGGAAAAATCCTAGCTGAATAGTTCCAAGTGTACAAACTCCTCTCCAATCTTTTGGAAGTTTAGTATAGGCTTTTCTCCCACGAATCCAGAAGAGTCCATCGGGAGCATCCCATGTGTCGTAGTTTGACTTGAACTGACAGGCAGTTCTTCAGACCAATCACGCTTCTCTCAATTCTACATATAAAAACCCCGTGGAAGGCGGGATTTTAAAGAAGTTTTCTCCCCTGTTCCGGCTGAGTGCAGGACGGGAGAGGGAGAGGGGGAGGGGTGGGCCCCGTTGCCCGGCCCGCGGGGCTGGGGACGGGCGCCCCTGCCTCTTGCCTGCCTCTTGCCCCTTCTCTTAACGCTGCAGCACGGACTCTAAACTGTAAAGAAAAAAAACAATTCCTTTGAGCCACGAGTGGCGATAGCTAGCCACAGGGCTGAAGTCATCTGACGCAGTATTCTGAGGAAGGGGGAGCCGGCGGAGCCGTCAGTGCAGCCAGCAGACTTCGCAACGAACAGAAGAAGACACCCTTTTCCTACATAGTGCACCCGGCAGCGCAGAAAGAGCAAGGGGAGGCTCTCTTTCCACCTTAGAGCCTGATAACACCCTACAACATGGCGACTCTCAGAACCAGAGAGAAAGAAAAACGGGCTCACGTGAGGCGAAGCTACAAGGGCGGCGCTGCGTGGTCCCGCGCGGAGCTTAAAAATCTCCTTTCCTCGCCGTGGTATGAACTGTAATATTGCAAACTGTTTGTCTCTTTAATCCATGTTAAAGTATGTGGGGGGATGAGCATTTTTTTTTTCTTAGGTAGCTTGTAAAAAGTTATGTTCAAGCCAAAAAGAAAAAAATGATTCATTCTTAAACAAGTAGTAACCCCATGTGAGGGCCTGTGTCTTGCAGTTGAAAGAGCTGGGAGAGGGCTCATGGAAAAGAGATGTGTTACACCCTAGCAGAGATTGTTAATTCAAACCTGCAAAATGGTGACAGTGTGCAAAACCAGGCAAGGCAAAAGAGAAACCCCTTTTTCCCTTCCTAGAATTGTAATACTGATTGGGAGAGGGAAAGGTGGGAGAGAAAAAGAGTTCTGAAAGTTTGTTCTGTTGTAGCCTTTCCATCTAAGTCTGTTAATAAATCTCTTATATTCTGTCAAGTAGTGTGCCTGCTTTGCTTGTTTCTTCTAATGCTTATCTCACAGAGAAAAAAAAAACATCAAAAAAGTAATGTATATAATTTAGCTTAAAAACCCACTACACTAAATTGGTGTTTCTGCCCGGTTGCAAACCAAACCCGCTACAAGGCCTCAAGGTGTCTTGCAGCAGGTGGTGGTAGGGGGAAAGGCAAAGGTCAGGGATTCTGCCCCTCACTTTCCCCTCCACATTTTGCACCAGTTTCGCCTTTCCTTTTTATGGGCCTCAAGGCAGGCTACTCACAGTCCATCCTGCACATAGTTTTCAGGTGTTCAAGAGTGATTATGATAAGCAGACATAATGACAAAGCACTTTTTGAAACCTTTCTCTTATTATCAGACTCTAACATCCCACCCCATGATTCAGCATTATTTCGCAGGACATCAATGTAGCTTTCTTCAGTGATGGTGATTTGAATGTAGCATACAGAGGGAGAGAAGGATAGGAATAAGCATTGTATCATGCATTTAACCAGGCCAATGCCAACAATTAGGAATACAATTCCAATGACAATTGTTATTCTAATTTGTGCTAACCATTTCCCCCACCCTGTGAGCCCAAGAGACTCTAGGATGGTAGCGACTCATGAACTATCAAACACTTCTCGTGGTTGCACTGCATGAAACAAATTTCTGGTATAATTACTTATTTCTCTCATCTTAGCTCATGCCTCCTCAATGGAAGTATAGGCATTATGAGTTGTTATAGAACACTCAGATTCTGTCAAATTTAACATTCCACAAACTCCTTGTTCCTTTAACAATATCATATCCACGGTTAATCTATTTTGCAAAGTCATTTTAGTAGTTTGCTGGACTCGGGTGTTTAATTCTCCGAATGCATGTTGTGTCCAATTGCTTAATACACTTAATTGCCAGGTAATGTCCTCTAATAAAAAATTGGTGTCTTTTTAAGGTGACATAGGGAGCAAGACATTTTTGCAGGAACAGGGATATTTTTTGTCCAGTGGTATAGTAATCTGGAAAGTCAATTCCCTCAATGCCCATTCTGGTCTTTGTGTTGCCTTTGAAGAGGGAACACTGGAATAGTGACATTCTCTAGACACTTTCATGGAAGTAAAAACACATCTGAGGCAAAGGGAGGGAATTCCAATTCCACACCTAAGTCCAGCATGTTGTTCTAATGACAAATGTGAATAAAATTTCCCATCAGATCATCCCCAAGCCGTTCCAAGAGGGGCTATATATTTTGCAGCTTTACGATTAGTTTTATCTGCATAATCAAGGATGGTGATTTTTGGCTTAGTATTTATCGGGATACCATGGACTGGGTAGTTGTTGGGGTGCTTTGGACCACTTGGGGTCTGCCGCTGCCCATCATGTCATGCCTACCCAATGGGCTGACGAGTCAGAGAGCAAAGGGCAGTCCGCGGGCGAGGCCCAGGTCTGAGCCCATACCCCTTCTCTAGAAGGTTCTGTTAAGTTCGATTGTTCATTGGTTTGTTCTGTAAATTCCCTCCTCTGTAACCTAGCCATTGGTTCTGTGTCCTCGGGATCCTCCCCCGGGCTTATCCTCTATTGGTTGTTTGTTCTGTACCACCCCTGTTAAAAAGGCACCTGTAACCCTGGCCCGACGGCCATTCCTCCCCTCTGCTTTCGGGGGAAATAAACTCCTGGAAGGTTTCACGGAGTGGTCCTCTCCCTTGCCTCTTTCGCCCCCGGGATACCTGAGGGACTTTGGGTCTCCTGGCATTGGGTACACCTGCTGCCACAGAGCCAGTGCTGCCCGACCATGCGGCCGCCGAGACTCGACACTTTCCAATGCGTGTCTGCGGGAAGGTCACTGTCGCCTCTCCAGAGCAGGACAAGTGCCCCCTGAGGCTGACCCCTCTCCCAGGGCAGTGACAGGTAGTGGGTAAAGGGAACTCCGCATTGGTTGAGAAGATATTTGTAGGTGAAGTTACAGGACTCATCTTGATTTCTCCAGCCTTTTCAGGGGTATCCCCAACAAGTACACATATCCCTTATTAATGTTTGAATTCTAAGTGAAAACCACATTTCTGGAAGATCTCCAGGTCCTTCTTTGCATGTTATAACCTTTGAGCAATTGAATAGAGGACCATGTTCTATTTGAGGCACGGTAAATTTGGATTCTCTAAATTTGCCTTTAAGAAATGTTTGTACAGACCATGCTCACATTAAATTTTGTCAGTTGATTGGAATTATATTCATTATGTTAGGAAGTTGCACACACCAGGAGGGGCTAAAAACTGTGGTATATTTGCCTTCATATACATCTGGTGGGTATAATGGGTCAAACAGTGGGTCCCATGAGTAAATAAGGCAGGGCTGTTTAGCATTATATTCCTCAAAGGTTATTGTCTCAGGACCAAATTTAGCTTTACTTGATTTGATGGCTGGATGAGGGGATTCAGTTTGAGATAAGATGGTGTAGTGGTTTTAGCTGGCTAGGTGCCAAGCCCCATGAACTCTGTTATTTTTCATAAGGGGAAATAAAGAATATTGAGAAAAACTAGAAAACTGCAAGGCAAAACAGGTTCAGGCTTAAAGAGTTGCTGTATAAAGGAAAGTTTATTACTAACAGAATTAAAAGCAAAAAGAAATAATAAGAAATTATAGCAAAACTCCCCTCTCTTCCAGCACTTCCTCCTTCCCACCAAAACCGCACAAGGGAAAAAACAGAACATGGGATTTGGTCAGTGTTGCAGTTCTTAAAAGTCTCTCCAATATTTAAGGAAAAAAAGACTTTCTTCTGCTTTAACGTGGTTTCCAAACTATCACCAGCAACAGTTCCACCTGAAAACAAATCTGCTGAGGTGAAAAAACATCTCTCCCATGAAAATCTCACAGTTTATTCATACTGCAGTCATGGGCCCATAGACACAGGGTTTTAATCTTTTTAAGGATGAGTTATTCTGACCTGAAAACAAAGGCTCTCTTCTTCGAAAAAATCTCCAAAAGCCTTTCACTGGCATTTCTCATACCTTCACAAGCTGCACATGAATTCCCCATCTCCCCATGTACTTCAAAATGGTTAAAGAGACATACCAGTTTGTGATATTACAGTTTTTACCAATGGCCTGCAGCTGTTGCATGGTAAGGGATATGGTACACCCACTCAATGCCATGTCCCTAGCCCAGGTGTTGATAGCACTGTTCTTGAAATGAATCCTGTTGTCAGACTCAATTCTCTCAGGAGTACCATGCCTCCAAAGGACTTGCTTTTCAAGACCCAAGATGGTGTTACGGCTGTAGCATGAGGCACAGGGTAGGTCTCCAGCATCCAGTGATGGCTTCTACCATTGTGAGCACGTAGCGCTTGCCTTGGCATGTTTGAGGCAGTGTGATGTAATCAATCTGCCAGGGCCTCCCCATACTTGTATTTGGACCATCTCCCCACCATACCATAGGGGTTTCACTGGCTTAGCCTCTGATCGCAGCGCATGTCTCAAAATCATGGATAACATGGAAGATACTGTCCATGGTTAGATCCACCCCTCGGTCTCGTGCCCACCTATAGTGGCATCTCTGCTTGATAACCTGAGGCATCATGGGCCCATCGAGCTAGGAACAACTCTCCCTTGTGTTTCCAATCTAGTCTATCTGTGACAACCTCTATCTTTGCAGTCTGATCTACCTGCTCATTGTTTCGGTGCTCCTCATTAAGCTCTACTCTGGGGATATGGGCATCTACATGACGGACTTTCACAGTGGTCTTGGGTGACTCTATGATGTGCACCCCCTATCAAGCTCTATGCCCAAAAAATTAATTTTGTGCCTTTTCTGTGCCTTTAAACTGAGCTTGAGAAAAAAAAAAACAAATGAACTTTTCAAAAGCAGTTTTCTGCAAGACGCAGGAGATTACATTCCTCTGCATTCTTCGGCCTGTGGTAGCACAGAGGGAGCACCCTGCTTGCTTCTTCAGCCAGCTGTTTCATTTTTTTTCTTCCCTGGCATAAGACAGAGAGCTGAACTTTGTTTCCTGGGACTTTGATTTTTTCCCTTCTTCCTCTTCTGGAGTGTTTTCAACAACATCAGAACACATCGGGAGAATTTTTCCCTGAGGCCCGGGGAGCGGGCCCTCGCCGACCCAACTCCAAGGAGGAGAGAGACCACACCTACAGAAGGACTCTGAAATCTTCCCAGGTTTCTCTCCACAGCGAGAGTTTTATTATTTAGCTTTATCCTTTTCCTTGCGTGTTTTGATAATTAAATAGTTTTTATCTCTTTCACTTTCCTTCAAGAAAATTTCCTTTTTTCCCGAACCTGGTGGGGGAAGGGTGGTCGTAACCTGTTTTTTCTCTCAGAGGATATATTACTGAGATTTTGTCCAAAACCGCACACACAGGTAGCTTTTTTACCGGCAGCGATGTCTTTCCAACTCTTCAGCAGCCTAGATTGGTTTTCCCCTACGCTGGCCAATTAGCCTTTTCCATTTTTCCAGCATCCCCACAGAGCATGGCTACCATCCATGAATCAGTGTAGATGTAGAGCCTTTGGCCACTTCTGTCTTTCAGGCAATGTCCAGGGACAGTTGAACGGCTTTGAGTTCAGCGAGTTGGCTTGATCCACCTTCTCTGTCAGTAGCTTCTGCAACCTGTCATGTGGGGCTCCATACGGCTGCTTTCCACATTCGTTTCATCCCGACAATGCGACAAGAACCATCAGTGAAAAGAGCATAGCATGTGACTTCTGCTGGCAGTTGGTTATACGGTGCAGCTTCTTCATCACGTGTCACTTGTTCTTGTTCCCCTTCGTCAGTGAGACCAAAGTTTTCACATTCAGGTGAATTTGTGATTATTTCCAAAATCCCAGGGCGATTCAGTTTTCCAATACGGGCGCGCTGTGTGATGAGAGCAATCCATTTGCTCCATGTGGCATTGGTGGCATGGTGGGTAGAGGGAACCTCTGCTTTGAACATCCCACCCCAGCACCGGTAGTCGGGTGCCTAGGAGGAGTTGTGCTTCAGTGCCGAGTACCTCTGGAGGCAGCTTGGATTCCTTCATAGGCTGCCAAGATTTCCTTCTCTGTTGGAGTGTAGTTGGCTTCAGACCCTCTGTAGCTTCGGCTCCAAAATCCTAGTGATCAGCCTCGAGTCTCACCAGGCACCTTCTGCCAAAGGCTCCAGGACAGACCATGGCTCCCGGCTGCAGAGTAAGAGCACGTTCTTTCACTTCTGGTCCTGTCCTGACTGGGCCAAGGCTACTGCATGAGCAATCTCCTGCTTGATCTGGGCAAAAGCTTGTTGCTGTTCAGGGCCCCAAATGGAAATTATTTTTGCCCCGTAACCAGGTAGAGAGGACTTGCCATCTGGCTATACTCAGGAATGTGCATTCTCCAAAAGTCTAATGGGCACCTACAAAAGCTTGTGTTCTTTCTTGATGGTTGGTGGAGCCATTGCTGTGATCTTATTGATGACGCTCGGTGGGAATCTGAAGCCGTCCGTCGTGCCACTTCACTCCCAGGAACTGGAGCCTCTCAAGCAGGTCCTTTGACTTTGCTCTTTTTGATGGCAAAACCGTCTTCCAGGAGAATCTGGAATGATTTTTCTCTCCTTTCTCAAACACTTTCTGCTGCGGGTGTTCCCCCACACAATGATGTTGTCAATGTACTGCAGATGTTCTGGAGCCTTACTCTTTCGAGTGCAGTATGAATCAGTCTAATGGTAGATGGTGGGACTGTGCTTCCACCCCTGGGGCAATCGATTCCAGGTGTACTGCACACCCCTCCAGGTGAAGGCAAACTGAGGTCTGCATTCTGGTGCCAAAGGAATGGAGAAAATTGCAATGTCAATGGTGGCGTACCACTTCGCTGCTTTGGACTCCAGCTCGTACTGGAGCTCCAACATGTCCGGCACGGCAGCGCTCAGGTGGAGTCACTTCATTCAAGGCACGATAGTCCACAGTCAATCTCCATTCTCTTCAGATTTGCGCACAGGCCAGATGGGGCTGTTGAAGGGTGAGTGGGTTTTGCTGATCACCACCCCTTGGCTCTCCAAGTCACGGATCATCTTGTGGATGGGAATCACAGCATCTCGAGTTGTCCGGTACTGTCGGCGATGCACTGTCAGGTAGCAATTGGTACTTTGTTCTTCCCCTTCAGAAGGCCTACTGCAGATGGGTTCTCTGATAGTCCAGGCAAGGTTTAATTGCCTTATGCCCTCTGTCTCCACAGCAGCTATTCCAAAAGCCCACTTGAGTCCCTTTGGGTCTCTGAAATACCCGCCTTGGAGGAAGTCTATGCCCAAAATGCACGGGGCCTCTGGGCAGTCACAATGAAATGTTTCTTCCACTCATTTCCAGTCAGGCTCACTCAGCTTCCACCAGGGTCAAATTTTTGATCCACCTGTCACCCAGCAATAGAAACAGATTCTACCCCCACATGTTGTGATGGGATTATTGTGCACTGCGCACCAGTGTCAACCAAAGCATCATATTTTTGTGGTTCTGATGTACCAGGCCAACAAATCCACACAGTCCAAAAAACACGGTTTTCCCTGGCCTCTACCTGGCTAGAGGCAGGGCCCTTCTAGTCCTGGTTTTCCTTCTTTCCCTGGGCATACATTTTAAAGATTCCTTCAAGGGGGTCGGACATGTCATCTTCTCTTCCATCATTTCTGGCAGTTCGGCTACAGGCAACTGGAGCTACTTCCCTTTTGGTGGATCTTCCTCTCTGAGTCTTGCGCTCCTTCAATTCACGCTCTTGTGCTGTGTGGTGGCAGGTGAATATACATTACAAGGGACAGAGAGTTTTCAGTAAGACAAGTCCCTAGTACGACAAGAACCTCTTTATGTTAGGGTGACCAAAAAGGCTTCTCCCAGGATGCATTGTTCTGTTATGTTAATCCACCCCAGTTTGAATTCCTCGGTTGGCTGCTAGCCTCTACCCCTCGTCACTCCCCCTGAGCTTCCCCATTGGTCCCCGTTCCCTAGTCCCGCCTTTTCCCCGCCCCTTGATAAAACTGTGAATTTTGGGATTATGCTTGTGTTTGCCTCAGCAACCTTCGACAGTGTAGAAGCAATAAATGCTCCTGCCGGAACGCACGCAAATACCCTTCTCAACTCTTTGCAATAGACTATGTTACTGAACCCACCTGTGTGTCTGTGGGGGCACACGGGACCCACAGAGCTGGGCAGGGACAGTATTAGTGCTGCCAGAGCAGAAGCGGGCTGTCTATCCCACCTCCTCATGTTTTCCCCACTATCACACAGGAAATATCACAGCTCACTTTGTGGGATGCACCTTCTCTCTCTAGCTGGGGGGCGTCTGCGTTTAGTAACAGAATCTCTGATCTGTACTGCCAAGATTTGGAGAAGGCCCTCTAATCTTCTTCTTGAGTTCCTGGTGATTGTCCTCCATCTTATCTTCCACTTTCTGCAGATGTGTTTCCACAGCTGCAATTCTTGCACGTGTTGGGCCATGCACGGCACCTACATATGCTCGGAGCTTGGTTGCCATATCCTGCGCGGTCTCATTCTGGTCATCCTTCATCATTGCTAAAGCAGAAGCATATTCTTGTGGCCCAAGTCGTATGAGTTTTCGTCACATCACTGCGTCAACTCTGACCCTGTCCGGACTCCTCAATTCTGGGTCATTGTTGCAGACAATCTTTACTGCTGCTAGTTCTCTCAAGCTTTGGATACCTTGTTCTATGGTCTTCCATGGGGTTTGCTGCATATAGAAATCATCTGAGCACAGATATCTATCCCTCGCTCCACTCAAGACCCGTCTCCAGAGACTGACAGACTCAGTCCTCCTTATTATCGCTTGGTCGATAGCCAGATCATGTGACCAGGATCCCAAATGCCCCCCTTCAGCACTTTCCAGCATTACATCATCACCTGCAGCGCCCAAATACGGACCATCCAACTTATTATGGATTCATCAGACCATCGGGTGTAGTCCTTTCTTAGGCTACGAAGGTCCTTTATGACATGACTCAGTAAGGTTTCTGAGCCTGAGTCAGTTGGTGGTTTTGAGGTTCCTTCCCCTGCATCATCATCATCTTTCACTGGGCATCAGTTTTGGTTGTGCTTTTTTCTCGTGACAGGAGCAACTGTCAATGGCTTAGGCTTCTGTCTGGTTTGGCTGCAGCCTGAGTGACTGGGGTGTCTGCTGATTTATCTTCCTGCCCCTCTGCCTTTATCTGCTGCCTACAGTACTAGCAGTGTGCGATAGCCTATGCCAAGGCCCAGCATATTGCAATGAGCTTTTTCTCATTAGAATTGTCATTGATTCTCTTTCAGATATTTCCCCACCTCAGCTGGGTTCTGAATTTGTTCAGGGGGGAAATTCCAAGCTATTGGGTCAGAGAATTCTTCAGGGTTTGGCCCATATCCTCCCATTCTCCACACCACTCAGGATTTTCCACCTCTGGGTCAGGTGCTCCATCAGTCACCCTGGAAATCTGAGCGCTTATTCTAGACAAGCTGCAACGATATAGAGGAAGCTTACCAGATAAAATACCAGGAAGGTGGTCTCTTTAACATCCAGGGGAAACTGAACATTCTCAAAAGATATGTATCAAATTTAAAGGGGAGGGAGATGAAAGCTGGGAAACCCCGTCTCCTCTCTTCTAACAAACTGAGTGCAATTACTAATAAACTCCCAAAACAGGCTACTGAAACTAGGACTGGGATTAGGATGGAGAAACCACATATCATACACACTTTGAACAACTGCCTATACCTCTGTTAACTTCTTATAAATCATTATCACCGAGCACAGCAAAATAGAAATCCGGATTCGTGCCCCTGCTCGTAAAAGTTACATATCAGGGACAAGATTGGAGCAAGTTGTGGATAGGCAAACAGCCTAGGGACCAGAAAGGCATTAGTACCTCAAACAGCCTAGGGACCAGAAAGACATTAGTACATCAAGAGAGAGACATTATGAACTCAACAACATGGTGACTATTTACCCCAACACAAAGTAACTAAATTCAAACCAAAATGTAATTAGTACAGGTTTTTTCACTTTCCTTCAAGCCACGGTAGGCGCCACTAATTATTTGTGCTGGTTTGGACAAATTTGGAGGAAGATATCCTCTGATAGAAGGCAGGTTACAACCACCCCTCCCCCACCAGGTTCGGGAAAAAAAGAAATTTTCCTCAGAGGAAAGTGAAAGAGATAAAAAACTTGTTTGTTTAACAAACACACAGGAAAAGGATAATAGTGCTAAATAATGAAACCTCTCGCTGTGGAGAGAAACCTGGGAAGATTTCAGAGTCCTTCTGTAGGTGTGGTCTCTCTCCTCCTCCTCGGAGCTGCGTCGGTGTAGGCCCACTCCCCGGGGCCTCGGTGGAAAATTCTCTCAGTGTGTTCTGATGTTGAAACAGTCCAGAAGAAGGGAAAAAACCGGAGAACGCAGAGGAGTGTGTATCTGTGTCCTTGAACAACTGCTTTGCAAAGTTCACTCGGTTTTTTCCTCTCCCCCCTCTTGGGCTCAGTTTAAAGGCACAGAAAAGGCACAAAACTAATTTCTGGGCGTAGAGCAGTGATAGGGGATACACATCATAAAGTCACCACAAGACATATCTATATCTAGTCAGAGGATTAGAAGGTATGCTTTGACTAAATCAGTTTCTCAAAGTTCCTCTAACGATTCCTGTAATTAAACTAGTATGATTTATAACTTGTATAGGTGGGACGAGATACCCCATAGTACACTGACCTGTCCAATTTCCAGGTAGTTGCTTAAGGGCTATTCCATTTCCACACAACCACCAAAAGCCGTCTGGCAAATCACAGCTGGTTGTGATGCTCATGTTGGAATTGTTAGTATGCCTTGCAAACAAATAGTCATGCCATTGAGCAAATTGAACTTTAAAATCTGGTGAGAGAGGCGGTGAATTTACATCTGACATGTTTTGTAGAATGGCGGTAATTTGGTCCAATTGGTAGTGTTATTAAACTGGCCCAAAGTTTGGTCCTATAAAGTTTGACTCCACATAAATAACTGATTGATTGACAAGTGATAACTGAAAAAGGGGTTTTCCTAAAGGTGAACCTATTTGTTTGCATTGTGTACTAATATTATACAAAGTATATGGGCTTAATTCAGTCCAATTACTAGAGGGTACCCCTAACAATGGTAAGTGTAATTGTTGTACCTCTCCACACAGCCAACAATCTCTTACTCTGGTATGATTAGCTATTGCCTCAAGCAAAGCTACATACTTATTTACATCAAAAGTTACTACAATCTGCCAAAAGGCAACAAAGCAAAACAAAGTATTCATGATTTACGGCTTAGTTTCAGCTTCAGTCCATTGTTATCAATGGTTGTTACTGTCCAAGGTGCAACAGGAGATTTCTTCACTTGGGTATAATGAATCCTGGTAGGTTTTTCTCTCATGCAAATTGCAGTGAAGGTTGTCAGGAGGACTTGGAATGGTCTGTCCCACTTCTCCTGTAGAGGATCACCTGAAAAATTCTTAATATACACCCAGTCACCAGGATCAACTGTGTGCAATTTATGATCTGGTTGCTTAGGTTGGTTTTCAAATACAGTATTATACTTCTGATGCAACTGAGTGTTAATGGTTTTTAAGTATTCATAAATGTATTGATTACCAACCTGGATCAGGTTTTCATCATGAGTAGCATTTAACTGATAAGGTCTACCATACAAGATTTCAAATGGGCTAATCTTTTCTTTTGACCTTGGCTTTACCCTGATTCTGATGAGGGCAATGGGTAGTGCCTGGTACTGGTACAAATTTGTCTCCTGACAGATCTTAGATATTTGTTGTTTAAGCATGTGGTTCATTTTCTCTACTTGACCACTAGCTTGTGGCCTGTAAGGAGTATGGAGTGGCCACTCAATTCCCAAGGCCTTGCTGACAGCTTGTACAATTTGTGCACAAAAATGTGATCCTCTATCAGAGGATATTTCCCTAGGTACACCAAATCTAGGTATGATCTCATTCAACAGTACTTTTATCACTTCTCTAGCTTTGTTTTTCCTACAAGGGAACGCTTCTGGCCACCCAGAGAAAGTATCAGTAAGTACCAGCAAATATTGAAAACCCCCCTTTCTTGGGAGTTCAGAAAAGTCTATCTGCCACAAGTCTCCAGGAAAAGCTCCTCTGCTAATAACCCTTTGTTTTAGCCTAACTGTTGTATTTGGATTATTCTTCAAACAAGTCACACATTGTGATGTTACTTCTTTAACAATGTCTCGCAAGCCTGGGCCTGCAATTCGTTCCCTTAGGTATTGGTGTAAGATTCTCTTCCCCAGTGGTCTTATCATGTTCAGATTTTACATAATGTCTCATCGACTTTTCTGGTATTATTAGTTGACCTATTTCTCATTGTCCCAACCATTCTCTAAAAGTTTTTCTTTATTTTCATTAATCCATTTATAATCAGAGGGTTGGTATTTTACAGGCTGCTTAGTTGATACTGCAGTAGGTATTAAAGCTGCCAAAATTGGTTCATTTCTTTCAGCAGCGATTTTAGCTTCATAATCTGCAAATTTGTTACCTGCTTCTGGGAGGGTGTTACCTTTAGAGTGCCCTCAGCAATGTATAATTGCCACTTGCAATGGGAGTTTCCCCTCCTCGAGGAGCCTAAGGACTTTGGTTGCATATTTGACAATCTTCTTTTGTGCAGTCAGGAGTCCTCTTTCTCTCCATATGGCTCTGTGGGCATGAACAACTCCATAAGAATATTTAGAATCAGTCCAAGTATTTTTTTTCCTTTTTGCCAATTCTAATGCTCGAGTGAAGGTTATCAGCTCAGTCTTTTGTGCTGAAGTTCCTGA
>JACSVZ010000030.1:18116848-18161061 GCA_014706295.1 Lycocorax pyrrhopterus obiensis
CCAGTGGCCCTACCAAAAGAGAAATTAGTCACCCTTTGCCAGCTAGTTCAGGAGTAATTACAGCAGGGACACCTTGAGCCTTCTACTAGTCCCTGGAACACTCCTGTTTTCGTGATTAAGAAAAATCAGGGAAATGGAGATTGTTACAGGATCTCCAACACATCAATGCAGTGATAGAAAGTATGGGGTCATTGCAGCCTGGTATGCCTTTACCCACCGTGATTCCAATGGGGTGGGAAATTCTGATCATTGATTTGAAGGATTGCTTTTTCACAATTCCTTTGCATCCTGATGACAAGCCAAAATTTGCCTTTACTGTGCCTGCAGTAAACAGTGCAGAACCTGCGAAGAGATATCAATGGAAGGTTCTGCCTCAGGGCATGAAGAACAGCCCGACTATCTGTCAATGGTATGTCGCTCAAGCTTTGTCCGGAGGCCGTGAGCAGTTTCTTGAGGCATACTGCTACCATTATATGGATGATATCCTGGTGGCAGCATCCACCCAGGACGAGCTGCTGAGGATACAGCCTCTGCTGCTCAATGCTCTGCATTCTTATGGATTGCAAGTGGCTCCGGAGAAAGTTCAACAGCATCCTCCTTGGAAATATTTAGGAGTCAAAATTTTGGATCAAACTATACAACACCAAGAGGTGCAATTCTCAGATTCTATTAAGACTCTGAATGTTGCTCAGAAATTGCTGGGTATCATCAACTGGATACGTCCTTATTTAGGGCTAACCACAGCACAACTCTCCCCACTTTTTAATATTTTAAAGGGAGACCCCAAGTTGAATTCACCTTGGAAATTGACTCCTGAGGCGCAACGAGCGCTAGAGGAGGTTCAACAGGCTGTTTCTGCTCGTCAGGTTTATCGAGTGGACCCCTCCATTGATATCACTGTTTTCATTACCACGCCAGATTTTCATCCTACAGGTATCATTGGCCAGTGGAATAAACAATGGCCTGACCCTTTGCATATTCTGGAAGGGGTCTTTTTGCCTCATCAGCCAAAAAACACAGCACCCACATTGTTTGAATTGATTGCTAGTTTGATAATCAAATGCCGCCAACGGTGTTTGCAATTAATGGCAGCGGATCCTGCAACAATTGTTCTTCCAGTACCGCAGGAACACTTTGAGTGGAGCCTTACTAACAGCACTCCTTTGCAAAGTGCGCTGCAGAATTTTTCGGGTCAGATTGCTTGTCATCTGCCCAGCCATAAATTACTGCAATTGGCAAATCGACCAGCTTCACCTTGCGGCCAAAAAATAGTTGGGTGCCAGTGCAAGGACCCACCATCTTCACAGATGGTTCCAGGAAAACCGGGAAAGCCATTGTTACCTGGAAGGAGGAGTCTGAGTGGCAAGTGTTGGAAGGCCATGAGTCAGGCTCAGCTCAGCTGGTTGAACTGAGGGCTTTTGCCATGGCTTTTCAGCGGTTCTCTCAGGTACCTTTGAATTTGGTCACTGATTCTGCTTATGTAGCAGACATAACCCAATGCTTAGATTGTTCACTTTTGAAAGAAGTCAATAATGCGGCTCTGTTTTCATTATTGAAAACTTTGTGGTGTGCAATTCAAGCTCGAGTGCATCCATATTACATTCTGCACATTTGAAGTCACACTAATTTGCCAGGTTTCCTAACAGAAGGTAATGCTAGGGCTGACATGCTGGCCAACCCTGCGTGAGTAGCGCCTCAGCCTGACAAAATCGCACAAGCCAAGGCATCGCACGGTTTCTTCCATCAAAGTGCGCATACCCTGCAGAAGCAGTTTCACTTAACGCCAACTGAGGCTCAGGACATTGTCAGCGCTTGTGCTGTCTGTCACGGACTCGCTGCACCTCTGCCATCAGGGGTCTAAAAGCCTTGCAGCTTTGGCAAACGAATGTAACGCACATCTCTGAATTTGGTCGGTCCAAATATGTGCATGTGTCTGTTGACACTTTCTCCTCAGCTATGTGGGCGTCTGCTCATACTGGGGAAAAAGGCCGCGATGTCATTGCCCATTGGAAACTGGCTTTCACGGTTTTAGGCGTGCCTTCTTCTGTGAAAACCGATAATGGCCCTGCCTACATCTCACAAAAGATGCCGCAGTTTTTGCATCTATGGGGTGTGAACCATATTCTGGGTATTCCACATTCTCCTGCTGGCCAAGCCATTGTTGAACATGCTCACGGCACTTTGAAGCATGTTTTAGAGAAACAAAAAGGGGGAATGCATGGAGAAACCCCACAGACGCGACTAGAAAAAGCTTTGTATACAATTAATCATCTTACAGTGCCACCAAATTCAAACAATCCTGTTATTTTGAACCATTTTCTTTCATTGCAGTCTTCAGGCGAGACGCATCTGCCTCGAGCGAAAGTCTGGGTAGGGGATCTACTCATTAACAAGTGAGAAGGCCCATGTGTATGGATGCTGAAAAACTCCAGCAGAGAATTTCTTCAGCTCCCTGCAGCATTTTTGTGAGAGTTCTGTCTTTCCCATGCAACTAACTCAAAACAATGTTACAATTTTGTAAACTTCTTGCAGCTGCAGCTTGTTTGGCCAGATTGTTATGGTTCTAACTAGAAAAACATTCAGAGATGGGTGTCTTAGAACTTGACCAATCCCCTTAGGGGGTGGATGGCAAAAAACCAATTACCTTATGCCACTTAATACACTTTGCGAACTAACATATAAAAGCCTTCTGAGAATTCATTAAAGCGCATCCATCTATCCCTGAGCCTGGACTTCGTGTCGTTTCTGTACTCATCCATGGGGAAAACAGCAACACGTGAGCTTATTGCTTGGGGTCGTGGGTATGCTTGTGTTTCCACAGATACTGGGGTACGATGGCTACCTGCAAGATGCGTTCGCCCTGACCTGTGGCACCAGAAGCAGAACAGGCAACCTCTAAGGCAACCTTTAAATGATGACCAGAATGCAGATCATCAACTGAATGATCCTTCTGATGATGACCAGGGTATCGACCATCAGTCGGATAGTCCTTCTACAAGCAGAGACTGGGATGGTCCTTCTACAAGCAGAGACTGAACTTTAAGTTTATTTTGTTATGGAGTCAGAATGTAGAGCCCTTAAGGCTATTTACAATTAATAGCTCATGGAGAATTGTAATAGCTGATGTAGAATTGGGTTCGCTAGATGTATCTCCCATGGCACTGATGGAGAATCTCTCTGCCAACTTTAAATCAGTGTCTGATTTAAATTCTGTTTGGTAACTGGCCACCACCAAACGGACCCCTTATGCTGTGTTTGTGTTCCTTGCTGCAAGGGATCCCACAGAGGATTACAAGCGCTACCTTTTGGTCTTAAACAAAAAGGGGGAATTGTGGATGCTAAAAAGTTAAAAGCAGAGAAATTCTTCAGCTTTTTCGCAATATTCTGTGAGAACATTGCTTTCACACATAGACTGGATGAAAACAGCAAAGATGGTTTTGTAAACTATCTTTATCTGTGCACCTGGGGTCTGTTTTGCAGAGTTGTTATGGTACACAGTGAAAAAATATTTTGAAGTAGGTGTTGTGAGCTTTGGCCAATAGGACAAGGGGTGGCTATTCAAAGAACCAATGGTTTCCCTGTCATCTTTGCAAACCAAGTTATTTAAGTGGTCTTTAATTAATCAACGGGGCTCTCGTTCACTCGAGTCTCCCCGGACCTGGACTTTCGTGTCGTAATTTCTCGCCTTTCACGGTACAACAGCGACAATGGTAAAAGTTTTAGACAACTTTACGTTGTTTCCCAAAGTTCTATCTGTTTAATCACTGCCATAATTCTTATTTTTATAAAACAAAAAAGTGGGAATTATGGGAAGAAATAAGATAGAATTGGGTTGTGAGCTGTAAAACCTGCCTGCAGAGGTACATGGCAGCACAAAGGAGCATGTGGCAGCACAGAGAGGCTTGTCTCCACCGGACCCTGGGGGGAGGAGGTGTCACACGGCAGACCCCTACGGAGAAGAGCCTGCCGGGAGCTGACAGATGGGCGAACAGCAAGTAATCATCCCATAGAAGGAAGTGTGTTGCTGATGTGGCAACACAGGATAGGTCACGCCATATAAGGAAATACTGTGCCTTGGAAAAGTGTATAAAACCAGCTCATTCCTTTGAATAAACGATTCAGATTCCCTGCTGGTCTGGGTCCGTGATTCAATCGCCGACACTAAAAATGTTCTTGAACTGCGGGGGGAGCTGCCAGTGAAAAGGCCGCTTGTGTAGGAACTGTCTCTGATGAAGCTGTGGCGGGAGAGGCATCCTGCAGAGCAGCTGCTGCCGGGGGGGGGAGGCACTCCCTGGGCCTTTTCGGTTGCAGTGGTGCGGCGGGCGGCGGCCGAGGGACCGCACCATCGCTCCACTCATCCATAGGCAAGGGCGGATAAAGCAGATTTATGGGAGTGGGAGGAGTAGGGCACCCTGCTCCAGGGCTTTCAGCACAGGGCTCACGACCAACCTCGGCTGGAACCTCGCCACACAGTTCACCACCGGCTCCAGCCATGCGTGTTGCTGTGGAGCCATCTGCCCCTCCCTTCTGCTCCTTCACCTCGCTCAGGCCGTCCCCGGAGTTCTGCCGTTGCGAGTTCCGCTCCTTTTTTACAGCTTTCGAGGTTTCCAGCACCACCCTCCAGGTAATCATCAAATTTTCGGCAGTCTCATTCACACTAAATGCATTTGCAGAGGTAGCTTCTATACCTTGGCTCTTGCACCATAGGAGCAGAGCCTTCAACAGGTGCCTGTCATATTTAGTACCCCGTTTAGCTAGCAATGATGTCCAAATATTTACAATAGATCTCCCTGAGATACTTGGGATCCCATTTTTATCCTCTCAGCAGCTCACCTTTGAAACAGGTTGAATAAGTAGTAGCAGCCTGGGCTTATCACAGCTCTTCAGCTGTTTTCATCTGCTGAGTGTCCATCTCCGGCCACTTGACTGTGGCTCGGCTGCATGATATAGCCGTAGAGTTGGCGTTCCAGTCGGTCGGGATCACCAGATGTCGCTGTTGAGACGGACGCGACACTCACGAATCACACATACCAACTCCGTTCAGAAGGCAAAAAGCTTATCTTTAATACCACACAGCATCTTTTATAGTTTCTTAGCTGTTTACATAGTTTTAAAGCACAACAAGCTTAATTCAACCAATCACCACACACCACTGAGTGAACACACGATAATCACGCAGCATGTTTTTCTACCTCTAATTCAGCTATGCCTCTTTCCCACTGTTCTTCTCTAGCAGAAGTAACAGGCCTGAGCCATGATTTTACAAAGGCAACAAGGCCTTCATTTTATAAGGTTTTACCTGTATGCAACAGGGTGGCTCTTTATATTAGGGAGGCTCTTGACACCATGGAAATTGAAACTAATGACGATAAAGTCGAGTGTCTATGGGTAAGAATCAGGGGAAAGGCTAATAAGGCTGACATCCTGGTGGGAGTCTGTTACAGACCACCCAACGAGGAAGAAGAGGTGGATAACTTATTCTACAAGCAGCTGGAGGATGTTTCAAGATCACCAGCCCTTGTTCTTGTAGGTGACTTTAAACTGCCAGACATCTGCTGGGAACTCAACACAGCCGAGAAGAGGCAGTCTAGGAAGTTCTTAGAGTGTATGGAGAACAACTTCTTGTCACAGCTGGTAAGCGAGCCTACCAGGGGAGGGACTACACTAGACCTGATGTTTGCAAACAGAGAAGGGCTGGTGGGAGATGTGGTAGTTGGAGGCCGTCTGGGGCACTGTGACCATGAAATTATAGTTTTCAATATTTGGTGAAACAAGGAGGGGCATCAATAAAACTTACACACTGGACTTCTGGAGGACAGACTTTGGCCTATTCAAGAGATTTATTTGGAGAGTTCCTTGGGAAGCAGCCCTTAAGAACAAAGGAGTCCAGGAAGGACGGGCATGCTTCAAAACAGAAATCTTGAAGGCACAGGAGAAGACTGTCCCTATGTGCCGAAAGATGAATCAACGAGGAAAACGACTGGCCTGGATGGGCAAGGAGCTTTTGAAGGAACTAAGGGAAAAAAGAGGGTGTATCACCTTTGGAAGGAGGGTCAGCTATCTCAGGAAATGTTTAGGGGGGTTGCTAGGGCATGTAGAAAAAAAAATAGAGAGGCAAAAGCCCCGTTAGAACTGAAACTGGCAACTTCTGTGAAGGATAATAAAAAATATTTTTATAAATACATTAATGGCAAAAGGAAAGGTAAGGACAACCTCTATTCTCTATTAGATGCGGGAGGGAATTTAGTAACTAAAGATGAGGAAAAGACAGAGGTGCTTAACACCTTCTTTGCCTCAGTTTTCAACAGAAAGACAGGTTGTCCTCAGGACAACTGTCCTCCTGGGCTGGTAGATAGTAACAGGGAGCAAAATAGCCCCCCGTTAACCAGGAGGAAGCAGTCAGAGACCTGCTGAGCCACTTAAATGCTCATAAATCTATGGGACCAGATGGGATCCATCCTAGGGTGATGAGGGAGCTGGCAGATGAGCTTGTGAAGCCACCGTCCATCATTTATCATCAGTCCTGGCTAACTGGGGAGGTTCCAGATGACTGGAAGCTGGCCGATGTGACATCCATCCACAAGAAGGGCCGGAAGGAAGATCCAGGAAACTACAGGCCAGTCAGCCTGACCTCAGTACCTGGCAAGGTTATGGAACAGATCATCTTGAGTGCCATCACATGGTACCTACAGGATGGCCAGGGTATCAGACCCAGCCAGCATGGGTTTAGGAGGGGTAGGTTGTGCTTGACCAACCTGATCTCCTTTTATGACCAGGTTACCTGCCTGGTGGATGCGGGAAAGGCTGTGGATATTGTCTACCTGGACTTCAGGAAAGCCTTTGATACCATCTCCCACAGCATACTCCTGGAAAAGCTGACAGCCCACGGCTTGGACAGGTGCACTCTTCACTGGATTAAGAACTGGCTGGATGGCCAGGCTCAAAGAGTGGTGGTGAATGGTGTTGCATCCACTTGGTGGCCAGTCACTAGTAGGGTCCCCCAGGGATCAGTGCTGGGGCCTAGTCCTGTTTAATATCTTCATTGATGATCTGGATGAGGGGATTGAGTCCACCATCAGTAAATTTGCAGATGACACCAAGCTGGGAGCATGTGTGGATCTGTTGGAGGGTAGGAGGACTCTGCAAAGTGACCTGGGCACGCTGGATAGATTGGCCGAGTCCAACAACATGAAGTTTAAGAAGTCCAAGTGCCGAGTCCTGCACTTTGGCCACAACAACCCCCTGCAGAGCTACAGGCTGGGGACAAAGTGGCTGGACAGTGCCCAGGTAGAAAGGGACCTGGGCTACTGGTCAACAACCGACTGAACATGAGCCAGCAGTGTGCCCAGGTGGCCAAGAAGGCCAATGGCATCCTGGCCTATATCAGGAATAGTGTGGCCAGCAGGACCAGGGAAGTCATTCTTCCCCTGTACTCGGCACTGGTGAGGCCACACCTTGAGTACTGTGTCCAGTTCTGGGCCCCTCAGTTTAGGAAGGATGTTGAGATGCTTGAACGTGTCCAGAGGAGGGCAACAAGGCTGGTGAAGGGCTTGGAACACAAGCCCTAGGAAGAACGGCTGAGGGAGCTGGGGTTGTTTAGCCTGGAAAAAAGGAGACTCAGGGGTGACCTTATCATTCTCCAGAACTACATGAAAGGTGGTTGTAGTCAGGTGGGGGTCGGTCTCTTCTCCCAGGCAACAACTGACAGAACAAGAGGACATAGTCTTAAGCTGCGCCATGGGAAGTTTAGGTTAGATGTTAGAAAAAAATTCTTCACTGAAAGAGTGATTGCGCGCTGGAATTGTCTGCCCGGGGAGGTGGTGGAGTCACCGTCCCTGGACGTGTTTAAAACAAGACTGGACATGGCACTCAGTGCCATGGTTTAGTTGATGAGGAGGTGTTAGGTCATAGGTTGGACTAGATGATCTTAAAGGTCTTTTCCAACCTAGTTCATTCTGTGATTCTGCGATTCTGTGATTTCAAAGTTATAATAATTTGGAGGGAATGGGGTCACATTTTCCATTCTAAGGGCAGTTCCTGCCTTCCTTGGCAGACACCTGTTTTTCAAACCAAGACATTGGGAGACCATGTTCTGTTGCAACTTTCCCTGGATCCACCCTGGGTCCGAAGAACTAATTGGGAATCAAGAAACAGAGCAATATTTAGTTTTGTTGGGGAAATCCTAGAATGAATTGAAAGGTTTATCATTCTCTCAGAACCTCTTACCCTAGACCCCAGTTCACCCATTTCAGCCTGAGGATCAAGTATACATCAAGACCTGGAAATCAGAACCACTTCAGGAGCAGTGGAAAGGACCTTATCTAGTTCTGTTGACTATGTAATAAATAACTACGCCTAATTAAAAATAAAACAAATATAAAATTTATTTCATGTCCGAGAGTTCAAACACGCAATGCCACGAACGAAAAAAGAGACAGTGCCGAGCCCGGGATTGGAACTGGGTGAACACAGGTCTGACCTCTAGCGCATCAGACCTCCCTCTGTTCACCACCAACTGCTTCCAAAAGTCTACTTTTATACAGTTTTTCCCATAAAGTCTGGATCTTGGGTATTGTGTTGGCCACTCAGCATATTCATGGAGTATGTCATTCATGAAACTGAGGTGGACAAAACGTATCCTGTTCTTGATTAATGTCCCATCTTCAGGGGATGTTATCTGATGGCTCATGATGTTCCATATCTTGGTTCCTAATCTGGCCATTAACACCTGAGCTGGGAGGGGATTTTCGTAGATGGCTAATTGGTTTTGCCGGGAGGTTCTCCTTGAAAATGCAAATATCAGGAACCAGCTTCATTCTTTCCTGATGGGCCGCCATTCTCTGTAGCTTCTGTTTTTGGGATGTAAATCAGTTCCCGGTAGAAGTTGGATTTTTCCCTGGGCAAGTTCTGTTCGTTTCAGTCGGTTACAACTTAACTTTTAAACTCTATTTTGACATTACATATTTTGAGCACTAATTCCCCATTTTATTTATAACAACTACAAGAATAGCAGTAAAAGTGAAAGGACTTAACTCCTGGATTCATTGCACCTGAATTAAGAAGGCTCTCAACTCAGCATACAGTGAAAAACCCTGAACCTCTGCGGCTGAAAATTTCAAAGATATTCGTCTTATTCTGATATTTCGGGCATTTGGTGACAGTCCTTTCCTCTTGTGCTGGTGCTGGCTGTGGTGGGATTCACTGAGTGTCCCCAATAGCTACTGCACAGAGGCTTGTGGACACTACACCGAGCTTTTGGAACACTGGAGACTGACAGCGGCACCTGCTCAACAGCTTGTGCACCCCCAAATTTCACATTGCACCATCTGGGCGAGCAGGTGTGCTGGTTTAAAAATAAACCGGCTGGAGAAATGAACCCCACTCAATTATCTTAAGAGAGACTACAGGTCGGAGTTACAATTTAGTAGAGAGATTACAATAAATAAAATGATACAGAGAAAACTGGTTTTAATTCACAGAGTACAACCCTGTCAGAGTGATAGTCACAGTCTTGTTGAAGTTCTGATCCTCCTCCAAATCTGTTAAGTGGTTGCACCCGAAGTCCTCAAGCCAAATATTATATATGCTTAAGTTCAGGTGGGAATGCTCGGTACCTGCCCCAGGGTGGGGTGTTTAACAATGGATGATGTAATACTGTAAGTCATGGGATATTTTGGGGAGTCTTTGATGGTCTAAGTCGTTGCACCTGCCTATTCTCCTATTCTCCTGGTGCCATTGAGTCCATTATGGCTCATTAGCAGAGATGACCCCTCAGGCTGGATGTGATTGTGCTGGTGCTTCTTCAGAGGGAGTTATCACAGCTGAGTCGTTGGTGTGAAGAAAAAGAAACGCTGCCCTGCCCTGCAGGGTTTTCCTCTTTTTCCTTATCTCATTTAACACACAGCTTGTAGCCTGAGGTGTCGGGTGTGCAGTAGGCAGCTACTGAAACTTCGCCATCATTCACAGTTCATCAGAAATGGCGGGGGGGGGGGGGGGGGAGAGGGAGGTGGGGGTAGAGGGGTAGAATACACAGTTTGGTTACACCCTCATAGTAGTGCTAAATTGGCACCCTACTCCTGGAACCAGGACAGCAAGGACATTGCAATAATTGCTTTATGAAACTCAAAATAGATATATGTATAAACACAGAGAGTTACAGCGTGTGAAAAACGAGGTTCACTCTCCTGTTAGGATTTAAAAGTTTAATAAAGGACAATAGGGGACAAAGACAATAAAGCAAAATTCACAGCGCTGGGTGCTTTGGCATTCAGCCAAGAGCACACCTGTTATTGCAGAGACACCCTTTACATACCTGTCCTATTGCATCAGCCTAATGCATATTCATAATCAATTGTGCATATTCAAACTTTTCCCCAAACTAGTTTACATGTTCCAGGAACTGTTTAGCATGGCTCCTCCTTGGGTCCGCCTTTTTAGAGCATGTGCATTTCTTGGCTGTGGTTTTAGTCAGTTTTTATTATCACTTCCAGAGTGGGCTTTGATCCATGGTGTCTGCAGACGGTAGTTGCTGATAGTTGGCATGTCAGTAGCAGGGGTCCTCAACACACGTTGGTTGGATGTTATCCAACCAAGCAGACAGTTCAATTACCACAAGCATAACTATATTAGCTATTTTGCTATTATGTCTAAGTTTAGTTAATGATAGAAATAAAGGCATTAGTTATTGTTACAAAACTACATCTTTATAACAAAGCTACTTTAACATTATACATATAGCATCTATTTTAACATTTGTAGAAAGCCAATATCATAATATGTATCTATCACAAATGTCTAATTCAGATTCCTTTCAGATTTAATCAACATTCATGCTATAGAGGTGAATTAATCATACTACCCCATAACCCAGCTGCAGTGTCATCACTGGGGGCTTCCTTGTTGAATATGCAGCTCGTTAACACCTGCTTGTGAAATAAGGTGAAAGATTGCACAGCATTTCCCAATGCCCTTTCATCTCCACTCTTAAAAAATAAATTTTTGCCTATAACGACGGCGGCCTGTTCAAAAGATGTTTAGTAATGGCAGTTTGCTGCATCCCAATGGTTTAGATGTGGCTCTGGTTCATGTTATGCCTTGAAAGCAAACTAGGGCTATTGCCAATTGAAAGAAATTTATTATATTTAGACATTATTTCCCATTATACACTGAGAGGGACCAATTTGATTTTTATTTATGCCTCAACATGTGTTATACATGAGGTGAAAAATTACTCTAGGGGCTGTATGTGTGATGAATAGGGAGCCCTGTCCCTGGGGAGGCTTTGCCTGACAGCCAATCAGGGGAGAGAAAGCTTCCACGATCGGCTGCAAGCAACCCCCCACTTGCTGGTGGGGCAGATGCCTGGATGCCCAGGAAAAAATGCCCAGGAAATCAGGCTACGGGAGGAGCCTTAGCACATAAAAGCAGTTAACTGTGACACAACCAGGGTCATTTTTCTTTGGGTTTCTTGGAGGGATCAGGAGCTTGCCCGGAGGGTCGGCTTGGCCCTCCTCCCCCCCTCGCCTTTTCCTCCCTGCAGTCCTGCTTCCCTGTCCGCACCTGTCCTGCCCTGCTTCGCCACTTCTGCGAGGCAGCTCATCGCCACAACAACCTAGTGCTCTGCTGTTTCCCCAACGGAGCAGACGCTGCCTGCACCCAGCCTGCAGCCGTTGCTACCGCCGTGTTTCCCACATTTCCGGCAGCACCAGCCCGCAGCAGCCAGCCCGCAGCCGTCGTTCACCGACTCCGGAGACACGCTGACGCCGCTGCTTGGAAATCGTACCCAGCCAGTCACAAGAGCCGCGCAGGCTCATCGCTGCTTGCAGCACACACACTCCATCTGCCGAGTTGATGCTAACAGGGTGCCCGGGTACAGCAGTAACGATCTGTCCATGTCTTCTGTTTCTGTCTCTCTTTTTCCCTCTCTGCTCTCTTTTCTATCCCCCTTCGGTAAGAACACTTACCCTTCTTTATCAATAAACAGTTCTCAGATGTAATATTGCCATGTTTGCGCTTTATTTTTGTCCAAAAAATCTATCAAAAAGAATCCTCCCCAACTCCCCCTTTTACAGTGGGACAGGGCATACACCAATAAGAAATCTGAAAATTTCACTGCTTGAGACCCAGCATTGACATTTTACAGCTTTCATCCCCATATTTGAGCAAATTGTCTCCTTGAATGAGGGGCTGTAGCTGGTTCTGCAAACACAAAGAGGAAGAGACTGTGCTTATAAATTGCAAATCAATTTATTTTTTTTTAATAATATACCTTGGAGAGGGGGAAGCACTGGTGCCTAACTTGCCAGCATGGAGGCTGGTGTAGGCAGCCTGTGATCTTGTGTATTTGATGCACTGTAGTGCATGAGTCCTACATGGGATGTGCTCCCTGTTGGACTGCAGCTCTCATCTTCCATTCATAATATTTCCAAAACTCTAGAATTAGACAATTTTCAATGCACTCAGCAAATCCTGGTGTGAAGAGGCTTCAATTACATCTCTCCAGGAAAATATGACAAACATAGAAGCATTTTACATTGCTTTTCATCACCAAGATATTCTTCAGGATGTGGAAGTGACTATAAATGTGAGCAGGAAAATTTGGCATGACAATATAACAATTTTTTAAAATTTCCATCATTCTTAGTTCTTATCAGAGCATCTGTCATAGCACAACCAGTGCTTTGCCAGTGGGAAGGTCCAGAGACTCAGACACAGACACCAACTTAAGGAATAGTGAAATTTACTATAATGCAAAACTGCAAAGAATCACAAAAGGATAAGCTAAGCAATGCACATAATCATTACTACAAAAGAATGCCCATAGTGACTAAGTGTTGGGGTTTTGGGAGTTCCCCTTCCGTTTTCTTTTTTCTCTTGAGGAATTTTTCCTATATATATTGCCGGGGCGACAAATTGCTAGGAATTCTGCCCCAGAACCTGACACAGCCCCAGAGACTAGAGATCCTGCACCACAGCCTGATACTGCCCAACAGCCCACCTCAGAAATGAACCACCCAGATTTAGTGGGGGCACTGGTGAAGGAGATGCGCAAGATGTGCCAGGTGCTGCTGAGGGAATACACCTCCCCAGCTAGTGGAAAACCCTCTCCCTGCCCCAGCGAGGGAGAGTCTGATGGTGCAGCAGTGGAACCCATGGATGTTACAACCGTCCAGGCTCCAGCTGAACCACTGTGGTAGCTGATGTTAAAGTGACCAAAAGGCTTTTCCCAGGTTGCATGGTTCTGTTAAGTTAATGTATTCCAGTTTGAATCTCCCAGTTGGCTACTGGCCTTGGCCCCTCACCACTCCCCTGGGGCTCTCCCATTGGTCCCTGCTCCCTGATCCCGCCATTCCCCCAGCCCTGGGAAAATCCCTGAGCGAGCCATTGTCCTCGTATTTTGCTTGCCAGCCTTCGACTGTGAGGATGTAATAAACTCGCCTTTCGGAATGAAGGCAAAGCAAATACCCTTCCTATCTCTTTGCTACGGACTTTAATATTGAACCTGCCTGTGCATCTGTGGGGGTGCGCGGGACCTCACAGAGCCAGGCAGGAACAGTATTAAACCACAAGGGCAATCACAGCCAGCAGCAGTCACCCCTGTGCAGAGGAGGAAGTATAAGACCAAATCAGTACGCCCAGTTAATGATGATGGGGAACCAGGGCCCTCGCAACCAGCAGGGGAGCCAGAACCTTAAATCATCACTGAGTCCCTGTCATATGACAGTCTCTGTAATATGCGAAAAGACATTGTGCGGCGGGGGCGTGAGGCTTATACAACCTGGTTACTTCGGGTTTGGGACCTTATGGGTACAGGCGTGCAACTGGACAGTGGTGAGGCAAGGTATTTGAGATCTTTGACCCAGGACCCAGGTGTGGATCAGATATTCGTGAGGGAGCCAGGGCCCCTTTCTCTCTGGGAGCGGCTTTTAATGAGTGTGAGAGAAAGGTTTATTCACAAAGAAAGAATGCAGGAATACCATCATAGAATGCAATGGAAGACCCTTGAGGAAGGGATCCAACAGCTAAGAGAAGTGGCAGTATTAGAGGTACTCTTTGGGAGGGATGGACAGCATGATAATGACCCCAACAAGGTCAAGTGCACAGGGCAGATGTGGAACCTGGCAAAGCTAGGGCCACAGCAATACACCCCCTTCATTGCAACGATTAATACCGAGGACAACTGAGAAACAGCGGGTTCCGTCGCCAACAAGCTCAGAAATTATGAGAGTATGGTTAATGGCCCACTAAAGGCTCATGTCTCTGCCGTGGTTAAGGACCTCAAAGAGGAATTTAAAGAGGAGATTAGAGGGGTGAGGGAGGAGTTGAAGAAGATCAGTGTGGCACCAGTGCGAGTCACAGGCTCCCAAGTCAGACCCCGACATTCCCCAGCTAGAGAGAGAGGGTACACCCCATGAGCTGAGCTGTGGTTTTTTTCTGTGCGACCATGGAAAAGACATGAGAAGGTGGGATAGGAAACCCACTTCTGTCCTGGCAGCATGGGTGCGTGAACTCAAGGAGGGAGACACTAACTGAGGGGGTTCCGCTAAGGTGAAAGTAGCCTCAGCCTCCCGTGACTGAGCTGACAGGTATTCCAGAAGGGAGGATGATATGTCAGATCCCCTTGAAGGAACCTCTGACATGTACGCCCAGGGAGGAAATGATAACCAGGAATAGAGGGGCCCTGCCTCTAGCCAGGAAGAGGCACGGGAGAACCAGGTCTTTTGGACGGCGTGGATCCGATGGCCTGGCACATCAGAGCCACAGAAATATGATGCGTTGGTTGATACTGGTGCACAGTGTACTTTAATGCCATTGGGACATGTGGGGGCAGAACCTGTTTCTATTGCTGGGGTGACCAGGGGATCACAGCAGTTGACCCTGTTGGAAGCTGAGGTGAGCCTGATGGGAAGGAGTGGCAAAAGCATCTGATTGTGACCGGCCCAAAGGCCCCGTGTATTCTGGGCATAGACTTCCTCCGGAACGGCTATTACAAAGACCCAAAAGGACTCAGGTGGGCATTTGGAATAGCTGCTGTGGAGGCAGAGGGCATTAGGCAACTGAGCACCCTGCCTGGACTATCAGAGAATCCTTCTGCAGTTGGGCTCCTGAAAGAGGAAGAGCAACGAGTGCCAATTGCCACCTCGACAGTGCACTGCCAGCAGTATCGGACAAATAGAGATGCTGTGATTCCCATCCACAAGATGATCCTCGAGCTAGAGAGCCAAGGGGTGCTCAGCAAGACCCACTCACCCTTCAACAGCCCCATTTGGCCTGTGCGCAAGTCTGACGAGGAATGGAGATTGACTGTGGACTATCGTGGCTTGAATGAAGTGACTCCACCATTGAGCGCTGCTGTGCCGGACATGTTGGAGCTCCAGTACGAGCTGGAGTCCAAAGCAGCGAAGTGGTATGCCACTATTGACATTGCCAATGCATTTTTCTCCATTCCTCTGGCAGCAGAGTGCAGGCCTCAGTTTGCCTTCACCTGGAGGGGTGTGCAGTACACCTGGAACCGGCTGCCCCAGGGGTGGAAGCACAGTCCCACCATCTGCCATGGACTGATCCAGTCTGCACTGGAAAAGGGTGAGGCTCCAGAACATCTGCAGTACATTGATGACGTCATTGTGTGGGGGAACACGGCAACGGAAGTATTTGAGAAAGGAGAGAAAATCATCCAAATTCTCCTGGACCCTGGTTTTGCCATCAAGAAGAGCAAAGTCAAGGGACCTGCCTGGGAGATCCAGTTCCTGGGAGTAAAGTGGCAAGATGGATGACATCAGATTCCCACTGAGGTCATCAACAAGATCACTGCTATGTCTCCACCGACCAACAAAAAGGAAACACAAGCTCTCCTAGGCGCCATAGGTTTTTAGAGAATGCACATTCCCTAGTACAGCCAGATCGTGAGCCCTTTCTACCTGGTTACCCACAAGAAGAACGATTTCCACTGGGGCCCTGAACAACAACGAGCCTTCGCCCAGATCAAGCAGGAAATCGCTCACGCAGTAGCCCTGGGCCCAGTCAGGACAGGACCCGAGGTGAAGAACGTGCTCTACTCTGCAGCCGGGAACAGGGGTCTGTCCTGGAGCCTTCGGCACAAGGTGCCTGGTGAGACTTGGGGTCGACCACTGGGATCCTGGAGCTGAAGCCAACTACACTCCTACAGAGAAAGAAATCTTGGCAGCTTATGAAGGAGTCCAAACTGCCTCAGAAGTAATTGGCACAGAGGCACAACTCCTTCTGGTACCCCGACTACCGGTGCTGGGATGGATATTCAAGAGAAAGGTTCCTTCCACGCATCATGCCACTGACGCTATTTGGAGCAAATGGATCGCCCTCATCACGCAGCACGCCCGAATTGGAAACCCAAGTCACCCTGGGATCTTGGAAGTAATTACAAACTGGCCGGAAGGTGAGACTTTTGGGTTATCTGCTGAAGAAGAAGAGGAGCAAGTGACATGTGCCGAAGAAGCCCCACCATATAATGAGCTACCGGAAAGACGATACACCCTCTTCACTGATGGTTCCTGCCGAATTGTAGGCACTAGGCGGAAATGGAAAGCTGCTGTATGGGGCCCCACACGACAAGTTGCACAAGCTACCGAAGGAGAAGGTGGATCAAGCCAACTTGCTGAACTCAAAGCTGTCCAATTAGCTCTGGACATAGCTGAAAGAGAGAAGTGGCCAAAGCTCTACCTCTACACTGATTCATGGATGGCAGCCAATGCTCTGTGGGGTTGGCTGGAAAGGTGGAAGAAGGCCAACTGGCAGCATAGAGGAAAACCAATCTGGTCTGCTGATGAGTGGAAAGGCATTGCCACTCAGGTAGAGAAGCTACCCGTGAGAGTCCGTCATGTAGATGCTCACATCCCCAAGAGTTGGGCTAATGAAGAACATCATAACAACAAACAGGTAGATCAGGCCACGAAAATAGAGGTGTCCCAGATAGACTTGGATTGTCAACATAAAGGAGAGTTGTTCTTAGCTCGATGGGCCCATGATGCCTCAGGCCGTCGGGGCAGAGATGCCACCTATAGGTGGGCACGAGACCGAGGGGTGGATCTAACCATGGACAGTATCTCCCAGGTGATCCATGATTGTGAGACATGCGCTGCAATCAAACAGGCCAAGCGGGTAAAGCCCCTGTGGTATGGTGGGCGATTGTTAAGATCCAATTGTTATGAAGGTTCTTTGGAAATTCCTCTGCCCGAATTAAGGTGCAAATGAGACCATATGCCAGTGACAATAGTAAGGGTTTTATTTGATGGTAAACGTGAGAGAGAGAGAGAGAGAAAGAAAGAAAGAGAGAGAGAAAGAGAGAAAGAAAGAAAGAGAGAGAGAAAGAAAGAAAGAAAGAAAGAGAGAGAGAGAGAAAGAAAGAAAGAAAAGAAAGGAAGAAAGAAAGGAAGAAAGGAAGAAAGGAAGAAAGGAAGAAAGAAAGAAAGAAAGAAAGAAAGAAAGAAAGAGTAGAAGATAGGTGGGGGGGACAGAAAGAGTGACAGGGACAGAATAAGGAAAATATCACCACTCCGTGGATCCCTAGATGTTTCGTTGATCTTCTGCATCTGGTCTTCTTGGTGGTGAAGGTCCCCCCAGAAAGCATAGAGTCCGATGGGTATATATGTTCAGGCTAGGTAGGCATGTCCAGGCATGTCCCCCTGGAGGCGGAGGGGGCAGTCTCTTACAGCAGACTCTGGGTCTGTTGCATCACACGCAGTCCTGTGGGGTCAAGCTTCTCATGTGAAAGTCCTGTGGATGTGGCCTGTGGGGTTGGGGGTTCCACAGCTGGGCCAGTTTGTGTAATCAGAGGATGGGTGTTTATTGCCTCTCACCAGAGTTTACACTATGCACCCAAAACCTCCTCCTCCCCCCTCGGTTGGGGGGAGTCTGTGTAAACCTGGCTTCTGTGAGCTGTGCTCTCCCCCCACCCCAAACACAACCGGGGACAGCTGCAGCTGGTGGCTTTGGCCTTTTCTGGATGCATACCTTTCCCTCAGTCTGAGATGACGAATCAATGTGTTTCCCTTTATCTAATCAGCAGTTTGACTTTCAGTTCAAAGTCCCAGTCTTCAGAGAGGCTTCTTCCATTGCAGCTTCTTTGTCATGAACAAAACTTTCAATGTTTGAGGCATGAACTATTTTCAGTCTCTGACAGCGATGGTCCGAATACAAGTATGGAAAGGCCTGGCAGATTGATTACATCACACTGCCTCAAACCCGCCAAGGCAAGCGTTATGTGCTCACAATGGTAGAAGCCACCACTGGATGGCTGGAGACCTACCCTGTGCCTCATGCTACAGCCCGTAACACCATCCTGGGTCTTGAAAAGCAAGTCCTTTGGAGACATGGTACCCCTGAGACAATTGAGTCCGACAACAGGACACATTTCAAGAATGGCCTTATAAACATCTGGGCTAGAGAACATGGGACTGAATGGGTGTACCACATCTCTTACCATGCACCAGCAGCTGGGAAGGTTGAGCGGTGTAATGGATTGCTTAAAACCACCTTGAAGGCACTGGGTGAGGGGACTTTCAAAAACTGGGAGATGCATTTAGCAAAAGCCACCTGGTTAGTGAACACCCGAGGCTCCACCAACCGAGCAGGCCCTGCCCAATCTGAACCCCTACAAACAACAGATGGGGATAAGGTTCCAGTGGTACACATGAGAGGTATGCTTGGAAAAACTGTTTGGGTTAATTCTGCCTTGAGCAAAGACAAACCCATCCGTGGGGTTGTTTTCGCTCAGGGACCAGGTTGCACCTGGTGGGTGATGCAAAAGGATGGAGAGACCTGATGCATACCTCAAGGAGACCTTGTTTTAGGGTGAACTACCCATGGCACTGTACTTATATCAGTATCTGCATGTATATATGTATATAATTAGGGTGATGCATGTATGTATATGGTTAAAAGGGTTAAGTTTGATGTAACATGTTAATATGGGAAAAATTCAGGGCAGATAATGTTGGGGTTTTGGGAGTTCCCCTTCCGTTTTCTTTTTTCTCTTGAGGAATTTTTCCCATATATATTGCCGGGGCGACAAATTGCTGGGTGCTTGGGAGAAACAAAAGACCTGGTCACAGGGGGAGGGGTCCAACGGGCTACTCTCTTTCACCGGGGCTGGTGGGCTGGTGTTCTCAGCGTTCGGACAGAGAGAGGCTGCCATCATGGTGGAAGGAATTTGTCAGCACTGCAGGCTTCTGCTTTTTCTGCTGCCTTCCTTCTACCATGAGTGGAGCTTGCTCACTGGAGCGGCTGTTGCACTGGGATCCTAACACCCCACCTTACTAAAAGAGGGACCTTTTCACCATCTGCTCGGGTGCCTCAGGGAGAAACCCTGGGATTCCCAAGCCTGCCTTTCCCTGCCCCGCTGGGAGCCGGGCTGCAGCCACCCTGCCCCTGTCATTGCTTTGAGCCTTCGCTACATTGTAGCCCCACACGCCCTGCCTGCCGAGACCTCCCAGGGCTCCCGCTACAGCTCCGGAGTTTGATACATCTCGTCTGCCACCCGGGATTTATGCTCGTCCCTGCTGTTCCAGCCTGCTGTTCCTGAGGGTCTGGCCGGGCACCAGGATCGGCTGCCCAGGGGGTTTGTGAAGCTTTTCTTCCATTCCTCCCTGTCTCGGCCAAGCCGTCATTACAGCGTGCTCCCCTAGCTCGCTCCGCAGCACCCCCTGCAGCCGCGGGGGAACCATCACATCTGCCCTGCTCACCGGGAGCCGCCAGCGCCCCTGCCGGCTGTGACTGTAACTGCACCAAAGGGGAAAGGGCCTGCGGCCGAGAGAGGCTGTCACTGGGTTTGTGGTTCTGTTTGCTGTTACTGCCATAGTTATTGTTGCTTGTTTGCCTTGTCATACATATATATATATATATTAGTAAAGAATTGTTATTCCTATTCCTCATATCTTTGCCTAAAAGCCCTTTAATTCCAAAATTATAATAATTTGGAGGGAAGGGGGTTGCATTTTTCATTTCAAGGGAGGCTCCTGGCTTCCTTGGCAGACACCTGTCTTTCAAACCAAGACACTAAGAAAGATACATCACCAGTAGCCCAGCTTTTATACTGTTGAACAAACAGGCTGACATAACTTCTAGTTTCATTCGCCTGTTGGCTTTCTCCCAAAGCCTGGCCAGGGCTCAAGGAGGAACCAAGGGTCTTTGATCCTACATCCTCCAAACAAGGCCAGATGTGGCCTTGTCTGGTTTCTAGATACAGAAAGTTAAATACATGTTTTGCCAATAAATGAACACATATAACAATACTTTGTTAATGAGTAAATATATATATAACATTTGGTTGGAAGGTTCATCTAGAGGTCTACTTTGGCTCAGGGCCTGTTGTTCAGGCCTGTGCCGGTTTGGCCAAAATCTAATAATATATCCTCTGAGAGAAAACCAGGTTACAACCACCCTTCCCCCTACCAGGTTCGGGAAAAAAGGAAATTTTCCTCGAAGGAAAGTGAAAGAGATAAAAACTATTTATTTAACAAACACACAGGAAAAGGATAATAATGCTAAATAAAAAATCTCTCACTATAGAGAGAAACCTGGGAAGATTTCAGAGTCCTTCTGTAGGTGTGGTCTCCTCCTTGGAGCTGGGTCGGCGAGGGCCCACCCCGGGCCTCGGGGGAAAATTCTCCCGATGTGTTCTGATGTTGTTGAAACAGTCCAGAAGAGAAGAACGGTGTCGTGGTTTGACTTGAACTGACAGGCAGTTCTTCAAACCAATCGCGCTTCTCTTAATTCTACATATAAAAAACCCCGTGGAAGGCGGGATTTTGGAAGAAGTTTTTCCCCCGTTCCGGCTGAGTGCAGGACGGGAGAAGGAGAGGGGGAGGGGTGGGCCCCGTTGCCCAGCCCGCGGGGCTGGGGACGGGCGCCCCTGCCCCCTGCCTCTTGCCCTTTCTCTTAACGCTGCAGCACGGACTCTAGACTGTGGAAAGGGAAACGATTTCCCTGAGCCGCGAGTGACTATAGCTGGCCACAGGGCTGAGGTCATCCGATGCAGTATCTTGAGGAAGAGGGAGAGCCAGCAGAGCCTTCAGTGCAGCCAGCATACTTTGCGACGAACAGAGGAAGACACCCCTTTTCCACATAGTGCACCCGGCAGCGCAGAAAGAGCAAGGGGAGGCTCTCTTTCTACCTTAGAGCCTGATAACACCCTACAACATGGCGGCTTTCAGAGCCAGAGAGAAAGAAAAACGGGGTCACGTGACACGAAGCTACAAAAGCGGTGCTGCGGGGTCCCGCGCGGAGCTTAAAAATCTCCTTTCCTCGCCGTGGTATGAACTGTAATATTGCAAACTGTTTGTCTCTTTAATCCATGTTAAAGTACGTGGAGGGATGGGCATTTTTTCTCAAATAGCTTGTAAAAAGTTAAAGAATGCCGATGCCAGGCTATGTATATAAAGCAGAGAGAGGCTTTTACAGCCTGGTGGCAGAAAAAAAGCCTTATGTTCAAGCCAAAAAGAAAAATAATTCATCCTTAAACAAGTAGTAACCCCATGTGAGGGCCTGTATCTTGCAATTAAAAGAGCTGTGAGAGGGCTCATGGAAAAGAGATGTGTTACACCTTAGCAGAGACTGTTAATTCTAAGCAAACCTGCAAAATGGTAGCAGTTTGTAAAACCAGGCAAAGCAAGAGAGAAACCCCTTTTTTTCCTTTCCTAAAATTGTAATACTAATTGGGAGAGAAAAAAGTGAGAGAGAGAAAGAGTTCTGAAAGTTTGTTCTGTTGTAGCCTTTTCCATCTAAGTCTGTTAATAAATCTCTCTATATTCTGTCAAGTTGTGTGCCTGCTTTGCTTTTTCTCCTAATGCTTATCTCACAGAAAAAACATCAAGAAAGTATGTATATCTTTTAGCTTAAAAAAAACCCACTACAAATGGAAAAACCAAAGTCCCAGGAAACAAAGTTCAGCTTTCCGTCTCACGCCAGGAAGAGAAGAAAAACCGCTGGCCAAAGAAAGCAAGCAGGGTGCTCCCTCCGTGCTACCGCAGCCGGAGAATGCAGAGAGTGTATCTCTGTGTCCTTGAGAAACTGCTTTGAAAAGTTCGTTTGGTTTTTTTTCCTTCCCTCTCAAGCTCAGTTTAAAGGCAGAGAAAAGGCACAAAATTAATTGTTTGGCATAAAGCCGTGATAGGGGATACCTTCATGGAGTCATCTCAAGGCAGGCCTTAGCACTTCAATTGGTCCTTTGACCTATTGTTGTGGGTTGACCCGGGCCAAATGCCAGGAACCCACCAAAGCCGCTCACTTGCTCTCCTCTGCAGCTGGACAGAAGAGAGAAAATTTAATGACAGGTTCATGGATTGAGATAAGGACCAGGAAAGAGATCACTCATCAAATACCATCACAGGCAAAACAGGCTCAACTTAGAGATATGAAGTGAATTTATTGCTAACAAAATCAGAGCAGGATAACAGGAAGTAAAATAAGACCTTAAAAACACCTTCCCCCCAGCCCTCCCTCCTTCCTGCTCTACCTCCTACCCCAGCAGCGCAAGGAGACAGGGAATGGGGGTTATGGTCATTTCATCACCCATGGCTTCTCCCAGTGCTCAGGTAGAGGAGTCATTCCCCTGCTGCATTGTGGAGTCCCTCCCACAGGAGACAGTTCTCCATTAACTTCTCTGACATGACCCCATCTCACAAACAACAGCTCTCTGTTACGTGCTGCAACGTGAGTCCATCCCACAGGCAACAGTCCCCCTCAAACTGCTGCAGCATGGGTCATTCATCCACAGGGTGTAGTCCTTCAAGGACAGGCTGCTCCAGCATGGGAGCAGGGCCCCTCTCTCCACGGGTCTCCCACAGGCTCACAGCCTCCTCTAGGCATCCACCTGCTCCAGTGTGGGTCTCCTCCACAGGCTGCAGGTGGACCTCTGCATCCCCATGGACCTCCATGGGCTGCAGGGGGACAGCCTGCTTCACCATGGTCTTCACCACGGGCTGCAGAAGAATCTCGGCTCTGGCACCTGGAGGACCTCCTCCCCTCCTTCTTCACTGACCTCGGTGTCTGCATAGTTTTTCTTCTCACATGTTCTCACTCCACTCTTCTCTGGCCAAAATTAAAACTGCACAATAAATTTTGTTTTTCTTTCTTCTTAAATATGTTATCACAGAGGCGTTGCCACCATTTCTAATTGGCCCAGCCTTGGCCAGCAGCATGTCCATCTTTGGAACCATCAGGGATTGGCTCTGCAGGACATGGATGGAAGAAGCTTCTAGCAGCTTCTCTCAGAAGCCACCCCTGTAGCCCCCCAACTACCAAAAACCAGACCATGGAAACCAAATACATCTATAGATGAACTACAACCTCCATAACAATTCTTTCAATAATAAAATCTTAGATTTAGGTATTAGCCATAAAGCCATCACCTCTTGTTCTTCAATTAAGTGCTGTTCAAGTTCATTACTCAGAGCTATAATTTGCATTCCTTTTAAAACATGCCTAATTAGTTGCTATTCTCTATGTTATTTATCAAATTCCACTGCCCCTTTTTTTTCTTGAGACTATGTCTCTTTTTAGACAAGTCTCAATACTCCATTTTCCAGCACAAAGTGTTATAACAACTATAACACTGAATCATAATACAATCAAGTACATACACTACAATGATTACGACTGCCACGAGTGCATTTCACAGCAACCTCCAATTTGGTAGACATGAAGTAAGCCAATCCCACCAAGAATTTTCTTCTTTCTGCCACTCTTCTACTGCTCTTTCTATCAAGGTGATTCCTGATTGTTGGACTTCAAACCCATCACTGATATAAGTGCAACATCCCTGTCCTATAATAGCACATGTTCCTCCCTGGCTAGCAAGCAGATAATCTAAGGCCATGAAGTTCTGTAGACCAACCATTGCTGTTTGTTGGAGCTCATGGGATGTGCTATTTGATATTTTAATAGTATCATTTGCTGCTACTTCTAATAATCTATTTTGCTTGTTAATGTAAAGTCCATAGGACGAGGCAGTGCACATGGGGCATAGGGTGAACCATCATCTTTTGTTTTGTGAAATCAAAGGCACTCTTTGGGTAGAAAATGTTCTCTTAGCCCTAACTCTTCCTTGTGGTTGTTGCCAAAGTACCCTAAAGGGAGGCATTAATATTGCTTGGAAACAGGAACCAAACCATCCTTTAGGAAGCCATTTATAGGCATTGTCTCCACATACCCAATAGGTTCCATTCCCAGTACTAAAGGTCTGATTTCCTATCTCCCATTGTTTGATAGGTGGTATGTGGTTTATCAGCTGCAAAGTACCATCGAGTTCCCTTCCCTGCAAGGATTTCCATAGAGCCTGGCCATGGTGTCTCCACTCTGCTCCACCCTTCCTTCCATCCCCCTTAGCAGGTGATGGGGAATCATCATGGAATAGGTTTCAAGTCATGCTAACCGCATTCCATCCAGGGAACAGCAACTGTGATTTACCTCATAATTTCTGTACTAACTCCTGTTAAGATGCTAATAAAGCTCCTCAGTTTTCTCTAATTGTATCCCCAGTTTCCTGTCCACAGGGTCCCTGGTCATTTTCCCACATAATCCACCCTGTGACTATAGTCACTTAAGCTTCACAATATCCAAATAGAGTTTGAGAATATTTCATGCTTTGGTACCACGTGGATTGTCTAGTATTAGTGGGGGTAGTCGGTAAGCTAATTGTTTCATAATCATCCAAACTTTAACATACAATGCAATTATTAGAACAAAAAACAAAAGGAATAACATCAATAAAATGACAACAGGGTGAAAGGAATGAGATAGATTTGTCTTCACAAACAAACTGAGGGTCTGCTGCTAGGTAAAAGCTAGATACTGAGAGGTGAAAGAAACAATGGAAGGAATTCCACTGATTGATGAAAGGAGTGAGAGGGATTTGTCTTTACAAACAAACTGTGGGTTTGCTGATAGGTAAAGATAGATACTGATAGATGAAAGAAGCAATGGGAAGAACTATAAATTCCATAGGAAAAGAAAAGGGGGGGTATATATTAGAAGGGGGTCTGTATTAGGCAATTCAGGGAGTCTGTACCTCTCAAGTACCTCAGCCAACGGGGAAAGAGAGAGGGAAATGCAGCCGGGAAGTTAGGATAAAAAGGAGGCTGCGTCCTCTAACAATTTGAGAGACCCCAGGGGAAATGCCCCATGGCCTCTCCCTTCATTCAAATAAAGTAACAGGACTCCTCTGTCTCCTTTTTGGACATAAACCTCTGGTGTTTGTGAATTAATTTTCCTGACAAGGGTGAAGCACTCGGTTGAGAATTTCAGTAGCTGTAGGTGACCATCCAAAAAGAGTGTCCTACCATCGGTGTTCTCCATCTTTCTTCACCCGCTCCATTGATACGCGGAAAAGACTCCACTACTGAAATAAGTAGTAAAGTAGGTATGTCGCACTTGGACACGAAAGAACCACGCAGACACTTTGTCAGGAGAGAAGCAAGAAAAAGAGCCAGGGCCAGAGACCCCGAGCTTTATTATATATGTTCTTAAAACCCACCGTGGATTGGAGGGAGAAATTACCACCCCTCAATCACACTGCTCAAAGGAAAAATCCATCAAACATCTCCGCCTAGGAGAATGGAATGAAAAACAATAAAGACAGTTAACAAAACATGGCCATGTTTACAGAAAGTGCATGAGAAACTTTTACAGAAAATGAAAACATCGAAGAACTGCAAACTCAGGGCAACATCTCACCCTTTTTCCATTAAAAAAGAAAAAGAAAAAAGAAAAATGAACAATGTTCAATCTCTGCTTGTGGAAGGACCATCGGAGCGACCACCCACATCGTCTGCATCTGAGTCATCACTCGATGTTCCATCCATTTGATGACTTTCACTTTGGTCACGGTCTCCACCTTGCCTGTCGGCCGGATTTTGCCTCTGCGGTCGCAGGTCAGGACGAACACACTTTGCAGGTACCCAGCGCACCCCAGTATCTGTGGATACACAAGCATACCTGCGCCCCGAAGCAATAAGGTCATAGGGACCTTCCCACTGTTCGGTGACTAAATTCCACACCCGAACCTTCGCTCGAGGCTGCTGTGCCTCGTCCGAAGCCTGTAACGAGAGGTGATGGTTCAAAATGACAGGATTATTAGAATTCTGCGGTACCGTAAGGTGATTGATGGTATGCAAAGCTTTTGCCAACCGACTGTGCGGGGTTTCACCCTGCATTCCCCGGTTTTGTTTTTGAGGAACCCGCTTCAGAGTACCATGAGCACGTTCTACAATAGCTTGACCAGTCAGAGAATGAGGAATACCAAACTTGTGTGACACACCCCACAACTGCAGGAACTGCCTCACCTCTTTCGAGGCGTAAGCAGGACCATTGTCAGTCTTCACAGCAGAAGGTATGCCTAGAACGGCAAAGGCCTGCCTCCAGTGGGCAATGACATCGTGACTCTTTTCTCCAGTGTGAGCAGAAGCCCACGTGGCAGAGGAGCAGGTGTCCACCGTGACATGCACATACGTAAGCCGGCCAAATTTGGCAACTTGGGTGACATCAGTCTGCCAAATCTCCAAGGCCCTAAGGCCTCTGGGGTTTACCCTCGCCGGCAAAGGCGCAGCAAGTGCGTGACAGTCGTCGCACGACTCGACAATGTCACGGGCCTCAGTTGGCGTCAACTGAAACTGCTTCTGCAGGGTATGTGCGTTTTGATGGAAAAACCCATGCGATGCCTTGGCCTGCGCGAGTGTATCAGGCTGAGGTGCTACCCACGCCGGGTTAGCCAACTTGTCAGCCCTCGCGTTACCTTCCGCTATGAACCCTGGCAAATCGGTATGACTCCTCACATGCAGAACATAATACGGATGAACCCGGTCCTGAATGACACACCACAGGGTCTGCAGCAAATGAAACAAATCAGCATTTCCGACCTCCTTCAGAACTGAATAACTCAACCGCTGTGCTATGTCAGCCACATAGGCGGAATCCGTGACCAAATTGAAAGGTTCCTGGGAAAATCTTTGAAATGCCATAAGAGCAGCCTTCAGTTCAACCAATTGGGCTGAGCCATCCTCATGACCTTCCAGAACCTGCCACTCAGATCCATCCCTCCAGGTAACAATGGCCTTCCCGGTTCTTCCCGAACCGTCAGTAAAGACAGTGGGTCCGTGCACCGGCTCCTGACTATGTTTGGGCCTCAGAGAAATCTCTGTGAGTTTTGCCACTTGCAGCAACTTGTGGCTAGGCAGATGGTACGCTACCTGCCCTGAAAAATTTTCTAGAGCACTTTGCAGAGAAACACTGTTCGCAAAGCTCCAGTCAAAGTCTTCCCGCTGTACCGGTAGTACAATCTTTGCGGGGTCTGCACCCATCAATTGTAAACACCGTTGCCGGCATTTGACTATCAAACGAGCGATCAGCTCAAACAATGCGGTTGCCGTCTTCTGCGGCTGATGGGGCAAGAAGACCCATTCCAGGACGTGCAAGGGATCGGACCATTTGTCACTCCATTGGCCAATGATACCTGTGGGATGCAAATCTGGAGTGGTGATGAAAACAGTGGCATCAATGGAGGGATCAATGCAATAGACTTGTCGAGCAGAAACAGCTCGCTGCACCTCCTCCAGCACCTGACGTGCCTCGGGGGTCAATGTGCGAGGCAACTTCAAATCAGAGTCTCCCTTCAACAAATCAAATAAAGGAGACAACTGCGCCGTGGTCAGTCCCAAATACGGACGTAACCAAGCGACGACACCCACCAATTTCTGGGCATCATTCAGTGTCTTCACCGAAGGCACAAATTGCACCACTTGGTGTTGAACCGTACGTTCCAAAATTTTGACCCCCAAATATTTCCAAGGAGGTTGCTGCTGAACCTTCTCTGGAGCCACCTGCAGCCCGTGAGACTGCAAAGCATCGAGCAACTGAGGCTGTATCCGCAGCAGCTCATCCTGGGTGGACGCAGCCACCAAGATGTCATCCATATAGTGATAAAACTGAGCATCAGGAAACTGCCTGCGAACTCCAGACAAGGCTCTGGCCACATACATTTGGCATATGGCCGGCGAGTTTCGCATCCCTTGGGGAAGAGTCCTCCACTGATATTTCTGTGCAGGTCCAGCATTGTTAATTGCTGGCACCGTGAAAGCAAATTTTGGTCATCGGGATGCAAAGGAATTGAAAAGAAACAATCCTTCAGATCCACGATGAGGATCGGCCAAGCTGCAGGAAGCATGGTGGGTGACGGCATGCCAGCCTGCAATGTCCCCATGCCTTCCATCACGGCATTCACCTTCCTGAGATCTTGTAACAGTCTCCATTTCCCAGACTTCTTTTTGATGCAGAAGACAGGAGTGTTCCAGGGACTGGTAGAAGGCTCCAGATGACCGTGGTCCAATTGCTCCTGAACCAACTCATGAAGGGCTACTAGTTTATCTTTAGGCAGGGACCACTGATTCTCCCAGATGGGTCTGTCCACCAGCCACCGTATAGGAGGCGTGGGACACTCTGCGCCCTTCACCACAGTGGCCCCCATCAAAAATCCGTCCCGATGCGCACCCCCCACGCAGCCAGAACATCCCTCCCCCAGAGGTTAAGAACAGTTTCAGTAACATGAGGCCTAACCACGGCCGTCTGTCCCTCTGAGTTCGTTATCACCACAGGCTTCTGGCTCACGTAGCAGCACTTCGTCCCTCCCAATCCCGCGACAGGTGCCCCCACCGGATCCAACGGCCACTGCAGAGGCCAAGCGGCAAGGGAGAGAATCGTGACGTCCGCGCCGCTGTCAAGGAGCCCGCGGAGGCAGGCCTCTGGCGGTGTGGCATCGGGGATGGACAGGGTGCACTGCATCTCAGGACGTTGTTCGGTCATGACAGCAGTCCAATGAACCTGAGGCGGCCCAGTGGAACCAAAGCAGCCGTCTCCTCATGACCTCGACTCTGCCCTGCGAACAGAGGACTTAAAAGGGACAAGTTGAGCAATCCGAGTCTTTTCAGGAATTGTGACCGGGGGGGTGGGTGTGGAAACCATGGCATAAATTTGTCCGGTGTAATCCGCATCAATGAGTCCCAGATGCACAATGATACCCTGAACGGTGGCGCTAGACCTCCCCATGAGGAGAGCACTCATGCCATCACCCAAGGGATCAAAGGCATCCAAGGGGACTTTGTGCACTGCGCAAGAGTCTAAGACGACCATTGCTGCTGTGCAGACGTCCACACCTGCTGAGCTGCTGGTGCTGGCTGCGAGCTGGCCAAGCAGACCTGCATTGGCTCCGGGGTTTGGAGAGATACTTGTGTCTGAGAACGTCTCCCCCGCGTGCTCCGCCCCCCATTTAAAGTCGAGCCCGAGGAAAGCTGACCATTAACAGAAACTGTCGCCTTGCAGACATTTGCAGTATGGTTCGGCTTCCCACACCGAGCACAGAGAAACAAGACAGCCATGCCTTTCCGCACCTTTCCTCCCGGCTTCCTGCTGGCCTGAGCACTCCTCTGCTTCCGCCGCCCGCCCTGCGGCCCTGTCCAGACCGGCCGCGGGGCAGCAGCCACAGCAGCCACCTTACAACCGGCGGTGCCCACCGGTGCACAGGCCTCAGCCATTTGACATAAAGAAGGATCACCAGGAAGTGCCCGAATAATCTTACACTCAGCATTGCAATGAGCCTTGGCAAGGTGCTCAAGCAACAGCATCCTTACATTCTGATCCTCCACCTGCCTCTCTACAGCGGCAGTCAGCCTCCCTGCAAACTGCAAGAAGGATTCACCATTCCTCTGTGCAATATCTGCAAACTCCTCTGCAGGAGCAGCCATCTCAATAGTTTGAATCAACGCTGCCATGCCTACCTCTCGGCACTGATCGACCACAGTACAGTCCAGGACAGCCTGCCTGCGAGCATCAGCAAAATTGCCTGTACCTATGGATGCTGAAAAACTCTGGCAGAGAATTTCTTCAGCTCTCTGCAGCATTTTGTCAGAGTTCTTTCTTTCCCATGCAAGCAAGACAAAACGATGTTACCGTTTTGTAAACTTCTTGCAGGTGTGGATTGTTTTAGTAGAATTGTTATGGTTCTAACTGGAAAAACACTCAGAACTGTGTGTCTTAGAACTTGACCAATCCCCTTAGGGGGTGGATGGTGAAAGCCAATTATCTTATGCCACTTAATACACTTTGCGAACTAACATATAAAAGTCTTCTGAAAATTCATTAAGCTACTTCTTCCATTGATCCCTGAGCCTGGACTTCGTGTCGTTTCTCTACTCGTCCGTGAGGAAAACAGCGACATCTGGTGACCCCGGCAAGTACGACAACGCGAGCCTAGAAAAGGTACTGAAGCTTTTCTTTCTTCTCCCCCCCCCCTCCCCCGGGGAGCGGGGACGGAACTTTAGTCCAGGCGCCAGGGTTTTATGCAAAACCTGGAAAAGACGGGTCAAACATCCTCGACAGACCACGTGGTACTCTCTGCCTGGAAAAGTGTTGTATCTGTTACTGGCAGTGACCTGACGGAGGAGGACTTAATCCGCTTCTTTACTTGGGCAGTAGATCATGGCTTCCCAGCAGACTTAAACGCTGCATTTGATCTTGAGACTTGGAAGTCCCTAAATGAAAAGATAGCTCAGGAGCTTGTGTATGGACAGGAGGAGGACGTAGCTCTTCTCCGTATTTGGCAGTCTTTATATGATCGACTGCGGAAAATTAAGACGCCCAGACAGAGCAGAGGGAGTTCGGAGGCAAATTTACTGGGGCTTGAGTCTCTACCGAGCACACGATCTCAGGCTAGCGTGGGTGCCAGATCTCTAGAGCCCTCTCCGCTGTCGTCTCCAGTGGTTTCTCGGACTGGGACGCCACAGGGGTCGGGGAAGGACACGGAGGCTGCACGGGGACCCGGTTTTTTGCCCCGCCACCCTGTGCCCCGCACTGCTGCGCATGAGGGTCCCCCGCCTGTGCAGCGCGCGCAGTCTGTTCCCCTTCAAGGTCCCCCTCCTCCTTCCACGTCACGTGCGCACGAGCGGCCGCACTCCGCCGGAGCGGCTGGACCCGTGCCCACCACAGCGCCACTGTTGCAAACAACCCCGACAACCGGGAGTTTGCCGGGAGCCGCTTCGCCGTTTTTTTCGCGGTTGCCGCTGCAGCCGCCGTTAACACCCGTATCGGCGCAGCCCCCCGTTCTGCCGGCGTACGGGCCAGCCGTGTCGGGGTGCCCGCCGCAAGCGCATACTGCCGGGTACTTTCCCGCGCATGCGCCAACTTCCGGGTACTTTCCTGCGCATGTGCAGCCCTTCGGGTGCCATTCTGCGCATGTAGCAACATCCGGGTACTGCGCGGCGCAGGCGCACACAGCGCCACCGCAGCGAAACCCGGAAGTACAATCTCTCGCGACTCGCGTGGACGCGTTGGAAGGACTATTGCGGGAATTATTGTTGCGGCCGCCCACTCCGGTATCGCCCAAACAAGCGGCCCAGAGCCCCTCGGCAGCGCCGACCAAGCCGAAGGAGCCGCCGGCAGCACCTGGTTCGTCCTCCCCGCCCGTATCGGAGCCGACCGAACCGCCCGCATTTTCTGATACACCCGATCCACGGCGGGAGCCCGGGAGAGCGCTCGGGCGTCTGACAGCTGCGAGGCAGAATCGCCCTTGGACGCTTCCAGCGTGTCAGGTGACCGTGCGCCCGAAACACCCGAAAAGCTTTTGGGAGGATGTTAAGCTGAGGGCTCTGGAAGAGGGGGACCGGGACTCGCGAGAGAACGTAGGGGTGCCTAAAAAGGTACTGCGCGATCAGGCGGTTGGTACAGAACCTCAGGATATTGCATCAGTAGATCAAACTGATAGTGGAATTCCGCAGGGAGACGCTCAATCGGTAGATAAGAATGATAGTGGAACTCCACAGAGAGATGCTCAAGTTTATCCTGTTTTTAAAGCCGTCCCAAATACGGGGCAGGTTGATAAACACGATGTAATATCATGGAAAGTGGTCCAAGACGTGCAGGACAAAGTACTGAAATATGGGCTTGGCTCTCCTGCAGTTATGCAGGCTGTTAGAGCAATGAATGCTGACCTGCTTGCTCCCTTTGATATTCGGCATCTGGCTTGGGTGTTGTTTCCACCTGTGCTATATGACTTTGATGTCACCTGGAAAAAGATGGCTGGCGACACTGCATTGCAGAATATGCAGTTGCCTCAAAATGATCCTTGTTATGGAGTTGGAGCAGATGCTCTTATGGGGATCAATCAATTTTCTAATCCTGATTTTCAAGGCACTTGGCCTGTTCCGATCCTTGAACAGGCTCAAAAGGTCGGTATGGCAGCCATATATGCAGCTATACATCTAGCAACTCCTAAAAAGGGATATGCGACAATCATTCAGGGCCAAAAAGAGGATTTTCTTTCCTTTGTCCAGAAACTGGATCTGGCATTGGAAAAACAGGTAGCAGATGAGAACCTAAGGAAGGAGCTTTGCCGACAGTTAGCAAGGGACAATGCCAATGCTGATTGCAAAAGATTATAGCAGCTTTACCTAGGAACCCTACATTAGCAGACATGCTCAGTGCCTGCTCTAACATAGAGTCTGGGGACCATAAGACATCTGCTTTGGCTGCAGTCCTGCGACCCAATTGTACAGGTAAACAAAAGCAGTCTAAGGTTGGGACTAAACAGAAGCAGGCTAATAAGAGGCACAAGGGGAACGCAGGAAGTTCCCAATGTAACAGGTGTGGACAGCCAGGTCATAGTGCAGACTATTGTAGATCTACACACCATGTCAATGGCCGGCTTTTGGTTAACTCGGGAAACCAGAAGAGGGGTGCAAGACGGGGGAATTGCATCCCGATGCAAAGGTTCCCCCAGAAAACGGTGCCAGCTCAGGCCTACTCAGCCAGCTTAGGGCCGGCACCCAGGGATCAGCAGACATTGACGTGCACACAGCAGCCACAGTCGTTTTAGACTCCTGTGGTGTTCATAAGGTTCCCTTGGATGCATTTGGGCCCCTAGGCCAGGGACTCAGTGCACTGCTTGTGGGACGGTCTAGTGCCACCCTCCAAGGAATCTTTGTGCACCCGGGAGTCATTGATGCTGATTTTACAGGCCAGATTTGTGCTATGGTTTCCACACCCTCTCCCCCTATTACTATTCCTGAAAAGACTTGCATTGCTCAACTTGTACCTTTTAAGTCATGTGTTCCCAGGACGGGACAACGCAGCCATGGGGATGGTGGCTTTGGACCTACGGGACTCCCACAGATCTCCTGGACTGCGGACATCTCCAGACAAAAGCCACAGATGATGTGTACCCTAATCCTGCCAAACGCTCACCCGCCCCAGATCCAGCTCCGAGGTTTGATCGACACGGGCGCTGATGTGACAGTCATCTCCTTCTCTGCGTGGCCTCCTACATGGCCTTTAACCCCTGCGGGGTCGGGCATTGCGGGGTTAGGGGGAGCCACATGGAGCTATTTAAGCGAACGACCTGTAGTGGTAAAAAACGCAGAGGGGCAAACAGCCACTGTTCGGCCCTATATCACTGCAGCTCCGCTTATCCTTTGGGGGCGGGATGTGTTGGCGGCTTGGGGGGTACGGATCGGGACACATTTTTAGTGGGGGTCACTGTGATGAAGGGCAGCCAGTCTCCTGCCTTGCCTTTGCGATGGCTGGTGAACAAACCGATCTGGAATCCTCAGTGGCCCCTACCAAAACAGAAATTGATTGCCCTTCGTCAGCTAGTTCAAGAACAATTACAACAGGGACACACTGAGCCTTCTACTAGTCCCTGGAATACTCCTGTTTTCGTGATTAAGAAAAAATCAGGGAAATGGAGATTGTTATAAGATCTCCGGAGAATTAATGCAGTGATGGAAAGCATGGGGGCATTGCAGTCTGGTATGCCCTCACCCACCATGATCCCAACTGGGTGGGAGATCCTGATCATTGATTTGAAGGATTGTTTTTTCACAATTCCTTTGCATCCTGATGACAAACCAAAATTTGCCTTTACTGTGCCTGCAGTGAATAATGCTGAACCTGTGCAGAGATACCAATGGAAGGTCCTGCCTCAGGGCATGAAGAACAGCCCGACTATCTGTCAATGGTATGTCGCTAAGGCTTTGTTTTCCTGAGGCATACTGCTACCATTATATGGATGATATCCTGGTGGCAGCATCCACCCGGGGCGAGCTGCAGAGGATGCAGCCTCTGCTGCTCGATGCTCTGCATTCCTATGGGTTGCAGGTGGCTCCGGAGAAAGTTCAAAAGCATCCTCCTTGGAAATACTTAGGAGTCAAAATTTTGGATCAAACTGTACACCATCAAGAGGTGCAGTTCTCAGATTCTATTAAGACCTTGAACGACGCTCAGAAACTGCTGGGTGCCATTAATTGGTTGCATCCTTACTTAGGGCTAACCACGGCACAACTCTCCCCACTTTTTAATATTTTAAAGGGGGACCCCGAGTTGAATTCACCTCGGAAATTGACTCCTGAAGCGCGACGAGCGCTGGAGGAGGTTCAACAGGCTGTTTCTGCTTGTCAGGTTTATCGAGTGGACCCCTCCATTGATATCACTGTATTTATTACCACTCCAGATCTTCATCCCACAGGTATCATTGGCCAGTGGAATGAACAATGGCCTGATCCTCTGCATATCCTGGAATGGGTCTTTTTGCCTCATCAGCCAAAAAAGACAGCACCCACATTGTTTGAATTGATCGCTTGCCTGGTAATCAAATGCCGTCAACGGTGTTTGCAGCTGATGGCAGCGGATCCTGCAACAATCATTGTTCCAATACAGCAAGAATACTTTGAGTGGAGCCTTACCAATAGTGCTCCTTTGCAAAGTGCGCTGCAGAATTTTTCGGGGCAGATTGCTTATCACCTGCCCAGTCATAAATTACTGCAGCTGGCAAAATCGACTAGCCTCACTTTGCGGCCAAAAAATAGCCGGGTGCCAGTGCAAGGACCCACCATCTTCACAGATGGTTCCGGGAGAACAGGGAAGGCCATTGTTACCTGGAAGGAGGAATCTGGGTGGCAGGTGCTAGAAGGCCATGAGTCAGGCTCAGCCCAGCTGGTTGAATTGAAGGCTGTTGCCATGGCTTTTCAGCAGTTCTCTCCAGTGCCTTTGAATTTGGTCACTGATTCTGCTTATGTAGCAGACATAACGCCTAGATTGTTCACTTCTAAAAGAAGTCAACAATGCGACTCTGTTTTCACTGTTAAAAACCTTGTGGTGTGCAATTCAAGCTCGAGTTCATCCATATTACATTTTACATATTCGAAGTCACACCAATTTGCCAGGTTTCATAACAGAAGGTAATGCCAGGGCTGACAGGCTGGCCAACCCTGCGTGGGTAGCACCTCAGCCTGACAAAATCACACAAGCTAAGGCATCACACAATTTTTTTCATCAAAGCGCGCATACCCTGCAGAAGCAGTTTCACTTAACGCCAACTGAGGCTCGTGGCATTGTCAGCACTTGTGCTGACTGCCACGGACTCGGTGCGCCTCTGCTATCGGGGGTAAACCCCAGAGGCCTAAGAGCCTTGCAGATTTGGCAAACGGATATAACGCACATCCCTGAATTTGGCCGGTTTAAGTATGTGCACATGTCGATTGACACTTTCTCCTCAGCTATGTGGGCGACGGCTCATACTGGAGAGAAAGGACGTGATGTCATTGCCCATTGGAAATTGGCTTTTGCGGTCCTGGGCGTGCCGTCCTCTGTGAAAACTGATAATGGTCCTGCTTATATCTCACAGAAGACGCGGCAGTTTTTGCACCTATGGGGTGTGGACCACACTTTGGGTATTCCGCATTCTCCTACCGGCCAAGCCATTGTTGAACGTGCTCATGGCACCTTGAAGCATGTTTTAGAGAAGCAAAAAGGAGGAATGCATGGAGAAACCCCACAGAGCCGTTTGGAAAAGGCTCTATATACAATTAATCATCTTACAGTGCCACCAAATTCAAACAATCCTGTCATTTTGAATCACTTTCTCTCATTGCAGTCTTCAGGCGAGAAGCAGTTGCCTCGAGCGAAAGTCTGGGTACGGAACCTACTCACTAACACGTGGGAGGGTCCGTGCGAGCTTATTGCTTGGGGTCGTGGGTATGCTTGCGTTTCCACAGATACTGGGGTGCGATGGCTGCCTGCAAGATGCGTCCGCCCCGACCTGTGGCACCAAAGGCAGAACAGGCAACCTCCGAATGGTGACCAGAATGCAGACGATCATCATCCAGATGATCCTTCTGATGAAGACCAAGATGACGACCATCAGCCTGGTCCTTCTACAAGCAGAGACTGAATCTTAAGTTTCTTTCTAATAGCATCAGAATGTTAGAGCCCTTAAGGCTGTGTAGAATTAACAACTGTTGTAGAATTGAATTTGTTAGATGTATCTTCTAAGGCACCGCTGGGGAGCTTCCCTGCCTGTTTTACTTCAGTACCCAATTTAAATCTTGTTTGGTATTAACTGTACCGAACAGACCCTCCATGCTGTGTTTGTTCTCCTTGCTACAAGGGATCCCGCAGGAAGGATTACAAACGCAACCCTTCTGATCTTAATTAAAAAAAGGGGGAATTATGGATGCTGAAAAACTCTGGCAGAGAATTTCTTCAGCTCTCTGCAGCATTTTTGTGAGAGTTCTTTCTTTCCCATGCAAGCAAGACAAAACAATGTTACCATTTTGTAAACTTCTTGCAGGTGTGGATTGTTTTGGTAGAATTGTTATGGTTCTAACTGGAAAAACACTCAGAACTGTGTGTCTTAGAACTTGACCAATCCCCTTAGGGGGTGGATGGTGAAAGCCAATTATCTTATGCCACTTAATACACTTTGCGAACTAACATATAAAAGTCTTCTGAAAATTCATTAAGCTACTTCTTCCATTGATCCCTGAGCCTGGACTTCATGTCGTTTCTCTACTCGTCCGTGGGGAAAACAGAGACATGTACCTAGCAGCACATCAAGTCCAATCCCACGTCTGGGATCCTGCTGGCCCAACCCAGCATTCTGCGCTAGTGTCCTAGTTGCTAACTGATGCCATTTCGATTCAAAGATGTCATATTCCACAGGCTGAAAGAGAACACGAGCCAGACTTCGGATATCATAAGGTACTAGTAAAGTAGCATTAAAAACTCTAAGCAGCTGCATAACCTCACTAGACCCCAGACCATATCTGCCAACCTTCTTCCGGAGGTCCATCAGAGCTTTCCACGACATAGCCTGATGGGTGTTTTGATTGTCACCGAGAATAACAGGGAGACCGTCCGGTGGAACCGCAGCACCTGCCGCGTCCTGTCCCATGGTGTCCACAGGGACTTCAGCCGCAGCAGGGCTAAGGGGCCTATCGCCACAAGCCACAGGGAGACGTGCCGTGGCACGATCACCCACTTCTTCAACTTTAGTTTTCACATCCCCCCAGAATTTCACAGGATCCTGGGGGCGAACCGTGACCTTACACGGCGGAAGAGTCCACAAGGCAGCCGAAGGGGACCCGCCAGCCCGAGATCTGGGATCCCGGGGAGGCACCGGCCCCCCAGCCGCGGCACCGCCTGCGCCGAACACAGACGGTCCGGGACTTGCCCCCGCTGCAGCTTCGGCGACTGTGGAATGCTGCGGAGGCGAAGTCATGCCATCCGGCCCCCGGCTTCCCCCACCCCAGCAGAACCCGCGCCATCCGGGACGCCGGAGGCGCTGACCGCCGCCGCCGGAACAGAAGATGTTGCAGTGGCCGCAGCCGCAGACACAGGACGGAGCAGGGCCTACCCGGACTCCCCCCGCCCCTGCGCGGGGAGGGATCGAGCCGCCGGGAGGGGCGGATCCCGCAGGGCTGCGGCCAGCCCCTGCGCCACAGCCAAAGACCCGGATGGTGACGGGCGCGCCTGCGCAAGCTGCGGCGGGTGGGGAGCCGCCGATATCGAGCCCAGAAGGGTCCCGCCGGTGGGGCGGTGCCCGAGCGCAGAGACCGCCGGCCCCGGAGGGGGTCGCGCGCTCTCTCCGGCACCCAGAGTTTCTGTCAAATCCAGCAGATCCCCGGGTACTAAGACCTCACGCCCCCCGGCGCCGGGCTGGGCGCGAACCTTCGCGTCAATCTCGGCCGAAGCCGACCAATCAGCTACCGCCGCGTCAGCAGAGGGCGGGTCAAATTGCTCGCCCGCTGCCCCGGGCTGGTACTTGATGGAAACGCCACAATTCGGGCACGCTACGGTTAAACTTGCACGGTCCAACGACCCGGCCCCCTCCCCCAGCGCCGGAAAGGCGCAGGGAAAAGGGCAGTCTTCGCCGCTCCGCCGCCCCCGCAGCGCGGGGGGCGAAGCCGGCGCCTGCGAAATCCCGGGGCCCGGGGGGGGGGCGAAGCCGGCGCCGCCAACCCCCCGGGGCTTTCCGAGACCAATTCGTCCCCGAACGCCTGCCGATCATCCCAGCTCGGCTGGCCAGCGAGCGGAGCGCTCTCCGGGGCTGGTCCATCCCCCATATCAGCGACCTGAGGCGGGAGGGGCGGTTCCTCTTCCACCTCAGCCAGCTCGGGGGGTGCTCCGGGCTGGCTCAGCGAGTCCACGGGAGTAGCTGTTCCCGACAGACTGCCCTGGCCTTGAATAACAAAATTCACGCGTCTCCAGGAGACCAGCAGCTTTGCCACATCGAGACTACACTCGACAGCTAGCATATCAAGCATAGCATCTCCTAACTCCGCCCAAGTTGCCTTAGAAAGAACATCTCCAGCGTCCTGGAAGAAACTCCGTTCTGGGAACCGAGACTCCCTTTCTCTCCAACGCTATCTCTATGACCTCTAACGCCAAGGAATCGCTTGAGGAATCCGTATTAATCACCATTTTTAAAACCCTAGCTGACCAGGGAAAAAACTCCCTACCTGACTCGAGCCTGCACTTCCCCGTACGGGCCACCAGATGTCGCACTTGGACACGAAAGAACCACGCAGACACTTTGTCAGGAGAGAAGCAAGAAAAAGAGCCGGGGTCAGAGACCCCGAGCTTTATTATATATGTTCTTAAAACCCACCGTGGATTGGAGGGAGAAATTACCACCCCTCAATCACATTGCTCAAAGGAAAAATCCATCAAACATCTCCGCCTAGGAGAATGGAATGAAAAACAATAAAGACGGTTAACAAAACATGGCTATGTTTACAGAAAGTGCATGAGAAACTTTTACAGAAAATGAAAACATCGAAGAACTGCAAACTCGGGGCAACATAGGTATGTTGATTCCAGCGCTGGGGCGCATGTGTGTTGCTCCACCAAATGCATGCACGCCAGCAATACCATTTGGCTCGGTATATATCAAGTTACAAATTGCATATTCATTAAGTTTCCCAATGCGCCTATACATATTCATTTCCTAGCCCCGCCTAGCCCCGCTTCCTATTTGATGAGCCCAAAGTCATTTCCATATGGCTTGCGCTTGCGCAGTGCCTCATGCAGGGGTGTCTGGGATGAAGTAAGGAGTCTTCCTCAGATGAAGTAAGAAGTCTTCATCAATTTGAACTTTTCACCTTGCTTCCTTGCGCATGCTCCCTGAGTCCCTGGCCCAAGTTCCAACCCCAAGGCTCGTTTGAACTGGTTCTTGGGTCCAAAGCAGGATCTTTTGGTCATGGCTGCTTCTCCTTATCAATAGTCTTGTATCCTCCCTTTTCCTGCTTGACAAATGTAATAAATGTTAGGCAAGCTATATGCATTGTTTTAGCAAGCAGCCCCTTTAGTAATTCACTTAACCCTTGTTTCCCCGACTCACCATCACACGATGTATTTCTTCCATGTCATGATGGACAGTAATCAAAGTCTTTCGTCCATTCTCTTGGGCTTGTTTCAGCAAGTGTCTCAGGTCTGTGTGTTATAACAGTTCCTTTACCAGCGTGAGGTTCATACCAATCGGAGTAGGCTGCAAGTCTTGAATCAGAGTATAGTTAGATTCCAAAAATTGATAGGATATAACAGGAGCTAAATAACTAAAATTGCATCCTGTAATTTTGATAAAGTTACAAGCACAAATATTAGTGATTACTTGTATCTACAGTAACGTTATCTACAAATACAAAATCACAAGAGGTTCTCATGCAAACACATCCTTTACCAATATACACAAGTACTGTTTCCGGGTTTTCATTGGGACAAATCTCAAAATGACAAACAGTTTGCTCAGTGTCAAGACAAATGTCTTGGGCTTTGATGGTGTTACTTTCACAAATGAATCCTTGTTGCTCCTGCACAATGTATGCATCGATATCGACAGTTTGCCATTTATTTCCATCTTTTCAGGCCCATGCTCTATGCATCAGAGGATATAATCTCATTGTGATTTAAACCTAATGCAATGATTTGGTATATTTTATATACCAAAGCATTGTGTATCAGTAGCACAACTGTGCTGCTGATAGGATTGCCTAGGTACCACCAGGACTGGAATTTTTTTTTTAATTCAATCATATTATTCCAAATTACCTTTTGACTTTTAATGGGTATCTTCTTCACCTTCCCTTACAATTGCAGCTGTATCAATTGATGGTCCTTTTCATTAATTATCTCTCACTGAGGTATAATATATTTGTTAAAAGGCATTGATTAGTTCCCAAAGCCAAAAGGGAAGATAGTAGAGTGTTGTGGTGCCTTGGCCCACCTCGGGACAGCCCACTGCCCATCAGCTTATGTCCATCCAATGGGCAGATGAGTCTGAGTCTGAGGGGCTGTCTGTGGGCGAGGCCGAAGTCTAAAGCTACTCCCCCATTCTCGAAAATTCCCCGTTATTCGATTGTTTATTGGTCTAGGTTGGTTGTTCCCTCCTCTGTGCTCACCGGATTAGTTTGTTGTTACCGGGTTCCTCCCCCTACACTGTTACCCATTGGTCCGTTTTGTTCGCTCCTCCCCTTTTCCCTTTGATACTTAAAGCGCTTGCCAGACCCTGTTCCTCCGCCATTTTCGTCCCTGACCCCTTTGGGAATAAACTCCTGGAATTCATACAAAAAGGTCCTCTCCTGCCTCCTTTATTCCCAGGAGCTTGGGATTGCTACACCTAGTCTCCTAGAGGTGTGCCTGCTGTGCCTGGAGCCAGTGCAGCCCGCTTATCGGCTGCCGAGAACTGGACACACTTTTGTAGTCATGTCTGTAGGAAGGTCACTGAAGCCTCCAAAACAGGAGAAACACTCCTGACGCTGACCCCAAGTGACAGTAGAGGGTGTTGTGTTGGAAATTATACAAAGTTTAAAATTTTTTTATGTAACTTTAGTCACCTTTGTTCGCCTTTGCCCCGGGGGAAAGGAATTTTAAGTTTCTTTTCAAAGGACTGTTTCATCACTCAAGGCGTGATGAGCTAAACATCTCAACAGACTGGGAGTAGCACAGAAGATACACAAAAGATAATGACCATTAACGACCATTAACGAACATCAACTCCAAACATCACCCCTGGCATGGTCGAACATCAACTCCAAACATCACCCCTGGCATGGTCGGAGACACCTGGTCCAGAAAAGACTGATAGGAGAACCATGGAATGAGGACCAAATTAGCATCGGAGCCAAAGAAATCCATAACCAATAAGAAACCAAATAGTAAGAACTGTGTAACTTGGGACCAATAAACATTGAACCAATGAATTTCTATGGGTTTTGACTGTATAAGTATCTGAAAAATCTAGTAAAAAATTATGTGTGATGGAGCGATTTTCTCTGCACAACCCGGGCAATGTGTGGATGAAATGATTTCTTTTGCACATCCTGGCCAGAATAAAGTAATGCCTTGATTCTCTAACACTAAAAATGTTGTTGGAGAGTTTTTTGTTTTTCCTGCAGTTTCGATGACTGTTACAGTTTATTTAATTCACTGGTAATTGTAACTAGTTTGTTCATTAGTAGAAATACAGGACTCCTTTAACATATGAAACACAGGACTCCTTTAACATAACCACCTTAATATACAAGCACCTTAGTATAAAGTATAGATTAAGTGTTAGCTGCTATGCTTAACCACAACTGCTTCTACAGAACAAGCGGCTTTTGCAAGACAAGAAGCCTAGCCCTGGAAGGGGCTATGATGATAAGAGAATACTAGATGCTACGCCTAACTCTAACTGCTCTTGGAAAAGACAAACCCAAGTGGACTAAGATGATAAGAGAAAGGAATTCGAGCTAATGTGTATGACTAACTGCTTTTCTAGGGTTTAGCCCCTGTGGGCTAAATGATAAGAAGGAAGATGCATGCTAACCGCTGTAAGCAAGGGAAGCTAGTTTTAATGGAGAGCTGTCACTGATAAGACTGATCAATAGTTAACTCATGTAAGCACAGTTAACTATTGGAAGACAGCAAATGTTGATCACAAAACCTAAGAAGCAGGATTCACCTTAATCTTGTCAAGATAAGAGGAACAAGAATTTACTTGAGACCAACACAGAAACCGCTGAATCATTCCACAAAGGACTGCGCATGCTCCAGAAAGAAAGGTGAAAAGTGCATTGTGATGAAGACTACTGATCATCAGAAAGACCCCCAAGGAAGAAGAGGAGCCTTCATCAGTGAGACCACCACGACACACCACGAATGTGTGACACATATGCTAATAATATTAATGACTTCCAAGAACTAATTTGTATAACCACTCCTATCCCAAGGAATGTGATGACTATTCATGGATTTTACCCATAATATTGTGTTGTAGGAAGTGCCGTGTGTGTGTGTGTGTGTGTGTGTGTGTGTGTGTGTGTGTGTGTTTGGAGGAGTGATCCCCCACGCATCCGGCGCCGAATAAAGCAAATACCCATTTCTTGGACTCTGTCTCTGAAGTGTCTCTTGGCCCAGTTTGGGGCTATTCATCACAAAGGGTATAAAAATGCAATTTTTATATGTAATAGAGAATAGGAACATAATCAATACACAATTATAGATGAAGTATAACTAATATAGCAACAAAGTGTGCAATAGTAAAATTAAGTGTGTATTAGCAAAATAGGTGTGATGAATGTATTAGATAAGAATAGCGTGCCATGTTTGTAACCCTAAGATAAAGGGCAGATGCCGAACTTGTAAACTTATAAATAACCTCTGTAAGATGAACATGGTGGACATGCATATGGAGGTGTTAACCCCTGCATGCTCCCCCAGCCAGGCCAATAAATGTGTGCTTTACAGTACCTTACTGTGGAGTAGATTCCTTTGAATCAGTACCTCAGAGTCTATGCCATTTAGAACTGCCAATCTTGTTCCCAGGATGCCAGTTACATTCCTCCTAGTTAGCCTGGAGGAAGTGAGGACTCATTTATGCAACCATGCTGTCCACCCTGCATAAGAGGTTTTCAGGAATGGTGAGCAAACTGGTTGGATTGTGGAAACATTATTCTGCATTAACAGCTTAACTCGTTTGAGAGACCATGTTGGGTTAAATAACACTTGCTCTTCGCCTGTATTTTTTTTGGTTGGTTAGGTTTCTCAGGGAATTTCTTCCCATCTGTCATCTGAAAAAGACGCTAGAAAGGGAGGAGGGGATGGTTTTCTAGGTGAATAGACAGTGATTAAGAAACAAAAGGAGTAGCCAAGTACTCTGACATACCGCTGAAATGGTTTGGGGAGGGGAGGGGAAGGAAGGTTTGGCAATTCTTAGCTGGATATGAGTAGTTTTTTCCTGGCTGGGAGTGGAGACAGTCCTGTGGTTTTTTCGCCTTGGACTGCTTCTGCGCAGCGGTTTCAACACTTCCGTGGAGCTCTCCCTGCCATCTGCTTGTAAGCCCGTTACTTGCAAGAGAGAGAGTCCCGGCTGCTCCATTGACTGAGACTTTGGCGGCTGCCAGCGCCAGGAGACCAGCACAGTCCGCGTGAGTGCCCAGGAGATTGCCCCTTCCTCCTCCACCTCTTCCTTCTCATCTGAGCTGCCATCACCCCTGTGGAGGTCCCAAGCTCGCATCGGAGCGCTCCCTGCCGGCCATGAGCAGCCACCGCAGCTTTCGCCTCACCTGAGGCCGTCAGTGCTCCCTGCTGGCCGCGAGTGAGCTACTGCACCCTTTTGCCTTACCTAAGCCATTAGCGCACACCTGCTGGCCGTGGTCATAACTACACCAAAGGGGAAAACAGTGCTTAATGGGTGGGAAACTCCTGTTATTGTTTTGTTGTTTGTTCTGTTATATATATATTTTCTAGTAAAGAAATGTTATTTCTTTTCCTACATTTTTGCTTGGAAGCTCTGTAATTTTCAAAGATACAATAATGTGGAGGAAGGTGTCTTCTTTCCATTCCAGTAAGATTTCTGCCTTCCTTGGCAGACATTTGTCTTTTAA
>JACSVZ010000030.1:18166061-18255103 GCA_014706295.1 Lycocorax pyrrhopterus obiensis
GATGTTATTTGATGTTATGCATATGCATTTCTTTGATTGTTTGCAGTTTATTTATGGTACCATTGACTATTTAGCTAAAGATGAATGATAAAGCCGGCTGTTTTACAGACTTTCACATACTGTTATGTAGCTATCTGCAAGACGTGTCATTTTAAGAAACTTTTCCAAGTGTTATTAATACAAGCTTGTTTCCTAGTTATGTTAAGGGAACCCTTCCAGTTATGGCCTTGGCTCTGGCCAAGCCCTGGCCCTACCTGGTCAGGAGGCATACCTACAGACCCAGGTGTTTCTGCACTAAAAATGTAATTGAGTCACTTTGGCTTGCTGATTCAGATGTATAGAAGCTGGACCCCTTTCGAGGTACACTTGGAGGCCTTGTCCGGGAAGGTCCTCCAAGTCCTCATTGTGAAACAGGGTTCACCAGCTACGGCAGACTCTGGGTGATGGTCCGGTGTTTTAGGCAATTGAAAGTGTATTGTTCTAAAGCAATATCCTTTGTCATGTGATACTGATTACATGTCTTGCTTTGCTTTTTGCTGAGTGTAGGTTTATTGTTTCATTACATGTATTTCCTTGCTTTTATGTTGCCTTCGCATTCATAGTGACAAACACACATGTTATCATAAAAACAAAAAGGGGGAATATGACCTCCCAGGAATATCTAGATAATGCAATATTTACACTAAAGTTTTTGCAGGCGGATCATCAATTTTGATCCCAGCAGAGCGATATTGGTCTGAAGATTTGCATGTGTGGAACTAATTTCTAAAAGGGTTTACGTAAGGATCCACAATTGGGCATGCAATGGCAAGGCCTAGCTGATCTACTAACCTAGGGGAGAAGGTACGTATGTGTTTTATTGTCAATAGGTCTAACGTGGTTTCCTGCTTGACCTGACAAACACCAATTGCCTCCGAGAAAATGAAGCCCAGCGAAAAGAAAAAGGACCCAATCACCATCCAGCCCTCGTGGCCAAGGCGGGAGCAGGAGTAGGACTGCCAAGAACATGGCTGTGACCTGAAGGCTTGCGGAGGCAGCCTGCCAACTGCCTTGTGTCCTACTGCATCTGCCATCATGTTATTGTGTTCCTGCTGACCTTCTTCAGCTACTCTCTGTTCAATGTCTCCAGAAAGACATTCAGTAATGTCAAAGTCAGCATTCCAGCTAATGGACTTTCTCCTTCCTAAACGATGCAGCTAGATCCTGAGACCTTCTGACATCCTGGTCCATGTTGCCTCTGAGCGCCAGTGCTTAGGAGGTGGCCAGCACGATCACCTGAGAAAGACTGTTTTATGCTTGATGGATGGTTGTGGGCACTGGATCTGCAGAACTTGGATGCTCCACAAGGGATCTGATCCTTTCAATGCCTTAACTTTGTCCTGATGCCTTGTCTTAGTCACCGTTGCTGCACTATCTATGACAAATGGTTGAAAATGCCATAAGCAAAACTATGCTAATAAAAACAAAAGGGGGAATTGTTGGGGTGCACTATGTGCTGGTAGAGAGATAGGCCTGAGGGCTGGAGAGAGAGCCTCTTTCCTGGGCCCAGAGGTGACCCTGGGAGTGCATCCAGGTCACCGGGGATGGGCTGAGAGAGGATTGTGGGTTTCTGGACAGTGTTGGACCTATGGGAAGTGATAATTGTAGTTGTGACCTTATAGGGTATTGTTTACCTGTTACCATAATAGGTAACATCTGTGCAATACCCCAGGTGATTGGGGGACACTGAGGTGAACATCTTTCCTGTTTATATGATGTGATATCCTGTTAGGTACTGGTATTTAGGGGAATTCCGAGTGCGCAATCAACAGCTTTGCACTTTTCCATCTTGTGTGTGAAGTCCATGCCCTTGCGTGATTATTGCATTGAACGTATGAATGGAACCCTTAAAACACAGATTAGCAAAATTTGTCAAGAGGCATCTATGACATGGGTTCAGGCCTTGCCTATAGCTTTACTGAGGATCCGCATACAACCGAGGCAGAAAGATAACATCAGTCCCTATGAAATATTGTATGGCAGGCCCTATCAAATTCCACATGTTCCAGGTGAAATTCACATGAGGGGAAAACTTGATTTACAGAGATATCTAATGGCTTTAGGTTCCACTTTGCAGAAGCTCCAGAATTACATCGTGTTATCCAGACCCATAGGACTGGACACATCTGCACATCCCTTCCAGCCTGGAGACTGGGTCTATGTTAAGTGGTGGGACAGTGACCCTCTACAGGCCAAGTGGAGAGGACCATTCCAGATTTTGTTGACCACCCTCACCGCAATCAAAGTCGCTGGCAAAGGACCCTGGATTCACTACTTCAGAGTTAGAAGGCTTCTGCTCCTGAAACAACAGAGTAAACAGAGACTGATACAATGAAGATGATGTCGTTTACATGATTTTTCCTGTGCTTGTTATCTACACAGTTGGTAACCCTGACTCAGGTTTGGAACCAAAATTTGCATATGATTCTAGTCCAAATTGTATCCAAAGGCATTCATTTGGATACAGAGCTAACAATTGACATGTAAATCAAAGTGGAAAGATCAGCAAAATTTGTCTACAATTTGAGAACTAACTCAGATCTTACATTAGATAGCATTCAAAGAAAGCACACTGAACTCTGATTATATCTTCCACACCCTGATTTCATGGTTACCAAACTGGCCCTGGATTAAAGAATTATTCATAATAATTGTAATTATAATTTTTGTTTATATATATTATTGTTAGATGTATACTGCTGTTAGACACATATTAGTAGATATTTAGAATAGTGTCGACAAGGTAGAGGCCTTGTCAAGCCTCTAAAGGGGGGAATGATGCCTTAGGTTTTAACTTTTATATTTTTCAAATCCTGTACTGCCTAGTGTGTAACTCTGAAGTTTCTTGTGGCCTGTTAGCTGCTGTTGTCTCATGCTGGTTAGACATAACAAGCCTCTCCAAGCTTGCTCTCCAAGGGCACCTAGATTGTCCTAGGCCCAAAATGTGTAAACTAAAATCTTAAGAAGGTGTGCCGGTTTGGCCAAAATTTAGTAATATATCCTCTGAGAGAAAAACAGGTTACAACCACCCTTCCCCCCACAGGGTTCGGAAAAAAAGAAATTTTCCTCGAAGGAAAGTGAAAGAGATAAAAACTATTTATTTAACAAGCACACAGGAAAAGAATAATAATGCTAAATAATGAAATTTCTCGCTGTGGAGAGAAACCTGGGAAGATTTCAGAGTCCTTCTGTAGGTGTGGTCTCTCTCCTCCTCGGAGCTGGGTCGGCAAGGGCGTGGGCCCACCTCCGGGCCTCGGGGAAAAATTCTCCTGATGTGTTCTGATGTTGTTGAAACAGTCCAGAAGAGAAAAAAGGAAAAACCAAAATCCCAGGAAACAAAGTTCAGCTTTCCATCTCACACAGGAGAGAAAAAAGCTGAAAAGCTGGCTGAAGAAGCAAGAAGGGTGCTCCCTCCGTGCTACCGCAACCAGAGAACGCAGAGGAGTGTAATCTCTGTGTCCTTGAGAAACTACTTTGAAAAGTTTGTTGGGTTTTTTTTTCCTCTCCCTCTCAAGCTCAGTTTAAAGGCACAGAAAAGGCACAAAATTAATTTTTTGGGCATAGAGCAGTGATAGGGGATACACATCATAGAGTCACCCCAAGACATTCCACCCCTTATCACATATCATCAGCTCAATGCCCAAATTAATATATTCTAACTCTACACACACACATTAATACATATATACAGCTATGTACAGTGACAGTGACACTCAGCAAGCAGTGGTATACAGGTGTTTCACATTACAGATGGTTTTCACCCAACAATCAAATCTCCCTGCGGTACACAATGTGTTATTCCATCTCTCTGCATTACCCACCATGTGCAACCAGGTCCCTGAGCAAAGACAACCCCACGGATGGGTTTGTCCGCACTTGAGGCAGAATTAACCCAAACAGTCTTTCCTAACAGTCCCCTGACATGCACTACTGGAACCTTATCTCCATCTACTGTATGCAGGGATTCAGATTGGGCTGGACCAGCTCTATTGGTGGAATCTCCGGTGTTGACTAACCAGGTGGCCTTTGCTAGATGCTATTCCCAATTTTTGAAAGTTCCCCCACCTAGGGGGACTTGGAGGGGGGGTAACTTGGGGAAATTACATCATTAACTAAAGTTATAATTGGAGAATTAACCCTGATATGCAAATGAACCAAACTTATAAAAGTGTGAAGAACTCATGACCCAGGGTCCATTTTAGGTGTAGCCTTTTGACTGCCCAGGGTGTACCTTTGAAGGCCCTTCAAATAAATACCTACCTTTATTCTCTTATTCTTGTCTAGTCTCTGTTTTTAGGTGGCCATCTCAGGCATCACCACTGGCTGTTTATTTCCTTCTTACTCTTCAGTTTGAGGAGCAGGTCTTTGCTCAGCCATGCTGGTTTGCAGCCTGCCTTGCCTGATTTCTTACACACCAGGATGGAGAGCTCTTGCAGTCTAGGAAAAGTATCCTTAAAGAGTGGCCAGTTCTGGTCAGCTCCTCTGTCCCTAAGGACAGTTTCCCAGGGCAACTCATTCACTAACTCATTAAACATCTGGAAGTTGAATCTTCCAAAGTTCAGGGTCCCAACTTTGCTCTTTTCCAGGCTCACATTCCTCGAGCCCACAAACTCAACCAGGGCATAGTCACTACAGCCCAGGCTGCCTCCAATCTTAACCTCCTTAATGAGCTCATCTGCATTGGTGAGCACCAGGTCCAGTAGCACATCTCCTCTGGTTGGTTTGTCTAATACCTGGACCAGGAAATGATCCTCAATGCATTCCAGGAGTCTCATGAATTTCTTCAGTTATTATTTTGGTTTCTAAGTCTATATTTTTACATCTTAATAATAACTGAAAGTTATTTAGAGATATAATAAAGATCAATGGGTTGAGTTTAAGAATAGAGTAAAAATGTGAATAGAGTATAATTCATGACATATCTATACAACCTACTATTTTTATTTTGAGAAGAAAAAGGAAACATGAATATGCTGGTTAAATGTCCCATTCCTAAGAAACTTAAAAATACAATCAAATCTGATGAGAAGTAAGGTATTAGATCTTACAGTACCAGTGTTATTGTGGCTATGTTGAAGATGCGTCTTTTATTTATAAGCCTAGAGAACTACTTTTTCAGACCTGATGAATACACAAAAGTTTGCTGTTCCTTTTCCATCTACATTTATTAGTCTAAGAAGAGATATTGCCCCTTTGTTAGAACTTCCAGTGTCATAAATCTCTTTTATTTGGAAACTTGTTTGCTATTTGTAATTGGTATTTTGGACTTCCAAAACACAAATTTAGCAAGTGGTAGATTTGTAAGGTCTTACTCGATGACCTCCTGTTGGGAGAAATGGGTTAAAAGCAGAAGACTGGTGAGGAGGACACTAAACTCCTCAAGTGACCTTGCAGCTGGGAATAACTCTCGATAAACCAGTGTGAACAGCACGCCAGTGATCCTCTAGCACTGACCGAGTTTAATGGTGTCCGTGTCTCTGCTTGTGTGCCTCTGCCCAGGTGTTGCTTCAGGGATCCCCCGGTTAGCGAGGTAAGGGATATGAATTTACTCTGCATTCTAGCTGCGAGTTTGAAGTTGTCCTGGCTGCCTGCCTGTGTCAATTTACATACCTCCTGCCAAGAAATGACATTTGAAACTTCCTCAGATGTCAGTAGGAATGAGAGACATTCTTTCCAAACTCAGCAGTCAGAATCTCCAAGGAGAGCTCTCCACAACAACTTCTTACATCTCAAGCTTGAGGAGTACAGATAAAATTATGCATGACATTTCCATGGTTTCAAGATGACATGTATTTCTATATATTTATGACTTTCTCATGATTGGAAGAGGCTGAAAGAAAACAATATGTATGACTGTATCATTTCCTCTCAATCTTTATTAGGCACTTTGCAAACACTGGAGAGATACAGCCCCAAAGAGCTTGTAGTCTGTAGAACAAGACTCAATCTTACTATTCTCTGACGCTTTACCGCGCCTTAATTATGTCTCCCCGGATGGGGGAATTTCCAGAGCCCTTGCCTGGGCTCTGCAGACGAACGGGACTTTTCCACACTTTTTGCTCTCAGATAGTTGTTTATTAAGTCTTATCAAAAAGGAGCAGAACCACAAGCGTGACTCCCCTTAGGAGATGCAAAGGAAAAGCCAAATTATCAAGATAACACCGTTCTTTTAAAGGTAAATTACCCAATGAAAGCCCGAAACAAAAGATATTTTTACTTTTCTACCAATGTTCAATAAATCTTTCTGTCACATGAAAGGAACTGCGGAATTTTTCACCCAATCCTCTCAATCCACTTTTGCTGCAGAACATGGGGCACTTAAAGAAGGAGGAAGAAGGCCTAAAGAACAACAACAATCCTCCATTTTGGAGTTTTTGCTTTTTATCTATTTACTATATTAACAAACCCAACACCTCTAGATTTTCACCCCGTGACAATTTTTACATAATGTTCTATCACCTAGTTCACACCAGTGTAGATTCTGCTTCTTCCCAGAGGGTAGGTAATTTTCTCCATGGACGAAGGTCAAAGACAGGGTTGTCCAGGGGGGTAGAACCCCTCAAAACAGGCAGAGAAATATTCCCTGCACTTTGGGCTCCCACACCTGCCTCTGCCACTTCGGGTTCCATCGTATATTCTACAGCGAGCGGGACGGCCAGGCCCACCTCTAGCCCCGCCCCAGTCTCTGGCCAGGTGTGCAGCCACACTCCTGGCTCCACCACAGCCACGGTCCCGGTCCACGGCCGTGGCACTCCTGGTCCCACCCTGCCCCCACCCCCACCCTTGGCTCCAGCCCTGCTGTTACTGCCGCTCGGCTGACAGTTACACAGAGCCATGCTGTGCCGGTAGCCACGGCATCTCCAGCCTGCACTGCGATTCCACTTGCCGCTGCAGCCTTCCTGCACACAGCTTCAGCCTCAGCTTCTATAACAGCCACCGGTCCTGCATCGGCTGCATTCACGTCCACATTGCATCTACAACCAACGACCTATGACCACGGCATCCCAGCAACTACTGTGCCCTCTGCCATCCCGCTGACAGTGCCACTCAGTAGCTCAACACAAGAACTCCATGATGTTAAACAGCATCTCCCACACAGCACCACCAGACCAGGATCCATACTATCTCCACAAGAAACGGAGGACTTTTTTAGATATCTTTTAACTCCTACTCCTGGGCAACAGGATCAAAATTCATCCGTTGGCAGTGGATGACATGTATTTCTATATATTTATGACTTTCTCATGATTGGAAAGAGGCTGAAAGAAAACAATATGTATGACTGTATCATTTCCTCTCAATCTTTATTAGGCACTTTGCAAACACTGAAGAGATACAGCCCCAAAGAGCTTGTAGTCTGTAGAATAAGACTCAATCTTACTATTGTCCAGGGGACAAAGTTTAAAAATTAACACAGCAAATATTAACCAAATCCTTACAAAGATCTGAGGGGATGAATGCTGTACTTTGACCAAATTGAAACTCAAAAGATACTTTTAAAAACTTGTCTTCAATATAACAGAAATAATAGTTCAAATAAAGTATTGGTATTTTAGCTAATTCTTAAATCTAGACACTATTGACATCTTAGTTTGAAGAATTTAAAAATTTGTAAGCTAAGTCACAAGGAGAAAAAGAAAAGCAATTTAGAAATAGTAATATATGGAGATGGCCTGCAAATACTTTATTTAAATGAGAAATACTGCTTTAGTGATTGCGAATATTACTATACTTGGTTAAATGACGGGTCTGCAAGAATAGGACATAATACTTCTAATCCTCACTCCCTGCAAAAGTTTTTATCTTAAACCATATAAGCAGCTGCTCTTTATCCATTTGACTACTGTTGAAAGAAATAACATTACTCAGGATAATGTTAGTAAAATCTCATTCCATAACTATTGTACCAATTAGTCTTTATATCATGTAATTGAATGAACTTTAAGATATATATATTTACATTGCATACTGCACAGTCATTGTTAAGTAAGCGTGACTAAAGGACGCCATCTCATTGCAAAGAGAAGGACAGTCCTCACCCTGAAGCATAAAGAATACGCCTGGACTACTGAGAGTTAACACCAGCATCCTAGCTACTCTAACACCTCTGTGAAACACTCCCATTTTCTGGCATCATAGGTAAGTAACTGTAGCAAGATTGACTCCTGGGATGTTTAGATCAAGAAAGAAGCAGATGGATGATGATGTCTATTGTGGTTTAACCCGAGCTGGTAAGTAAGCACCACACAGTCACATGTTCCCTCCCCCACGGTGGGATGGGGGAGAGAATCAGAAAAGTGAGAAAACTTGTGGGTTGAGATAAAGACAGTTTAACAGGTAAAGCAAAAGCCACATACACAAGCAAAGCTATTGTCAAGGCAGGTGTTCAGACATCTCCAGGAAAGCAGAACTAACAGTTATATGGGAAGACAAAATGCCATATCTCTGAATGTCCCCATGCCTCCTTCTTCTTCCCCCAGCTTTATATGCTGGGCATGACATCATTTGATATGGAATATCTCTTTGGTCAGTCAGGATCAGCTGTCCTGGCTGTATCCCATCTCAGCTTCTTGTGCACCCCCAGCCTACTCGCTGGCAGGGCAGTGCAAGAAGCAGAAATGTCGCTAGCGAGCAGAGACCGAGGAAGAAAGCAACATGGACGGTTTAGGGTGAAGAACAAACCGACACTTTATTAATTTACAAATTCGCTTATATACCTTAGCACGCTGGACTGACATAAGGTTATTGGTTCTCTGACCAACCACCCCCCAGAGGGATTGGCTGAACCCAACAACACTTACTTCAGGTATTTTCTCATTGGTATCATAACAATACCATAGTTTACAAAATCTCTCAACTGTTTTCCCATAGCGTCCATGAGAAAGCAAGGCTTTCACACAGACACCGTCAGAAAACTGAGAAATCTCTCTGCAGCCAGGCTTTCAGCATTCACACAGAAAAGGCCTTCGCTCTGTGTAAGCCCTGCTCAGCAATAATGAAAAACATCACTGTATTATCAACACTGTTTCAGCACAAATCCAAAACGCAGCCCAATACCAGCCACTGTGAAGAAAATTAACTCTACCCCAGCCAAAACCAGCACATGCTATAGAATTATATTTGCTTTGCAAAATAGCAGTGTGTGTTAAGTAGTAATTGGTCAAATCATATTGTACCTTGATGATTGAAACATATAAGGGCCACATGTAAAACACATTTGAGCTGCCCAGTTGTGTTTGTCTTGCATGGCCTGGTTTTTGGTAGCGAGGGGGCCACAGAGGTGGCTTCTGTGAGAAGCTGCTAGAAGCTTCCACCATGTCCAGCAGAGCCAAACCCTGATGGCTCTGAAGATGGACATGGCGCTGGCCAAGGCTGGGCCAATTAGAGAGGTTGGTAATGCCTCTGTGATGACATATTTAAGAAGAAAATCAAAACAAAGTGGGGCACAATTTTCTCCTAGTCAGAGAAGAGGAGGAGGTGAGAACATGTGAGGGAAAACAACATGGAGACACCAAGGTCAGTGGAGAAGGAGGGGGAGGAGGTGCTCCAGGTGCTGGATCTGAGATTCCTCTGCAGGCTGTGGTGATGACCATGGTGAAGCAGGTTGTCCCCCTGCAGCCCATGGGGATCCACGGGGGATGCAGAGATCCACCCGCAGCCTGTGGGGGAGGTGCCCACGCCAGAGTGGGTGGATGCCTGGAGGAGGCTGTGATCCAGTGGGAGACCTGGTAGAGAGGGGGCCCCTGCTTCCAGTCTGGAGCAGCCTGTCCTTGGAGGACTGCACCCCGTGGAAGAGTGACCCACACCCCAGCAGTTTTGGGAGGACTGTGTGCCTGTGGGAGGGACTCACATTGCAGCAGTTTTGGGAGGGCTGCTGCTTGTGAGATTGGAACCACGTCGGAGAAGTTCACAGAGAACTGTCTCCCATGGGAAGGGACCCCACTGCATAGCAGGGGAATGACTCCTCTCCCTGAGCCAAGCAGAAGAAAACCTCGGGTGATGAACTGACCAAACCCCCCACGCCCTATCCCCTGCACTGTTGGTGGGAAGGAGGGAGGGGCTGGGGGAAGAAAAAGTGTTTTTAAGGGCTTATTTTACTTCTCATTACCCTCCTCTGACTTTGTTAGTAATAAATTCACTTTTGTGAAAAACGAGGTTCACTCTCCTGTTAGGATTGAAAAGTTTAATGAAGGACAATAAGGGAAAAAGATAATAAAGCAAAATTCACAGCGCTGGGTGCTTTGGTGCTCAGCCAAGAGCACACCTGCTACTTCGGAGACATCCTTTACATACACATCCACCTAGTACATATTCATAAACAATTATGCATATTCAAACTTTTCTACATATTCAAACTTTTCTCAGGAACTGTTTAGCATGGCTCCTCCTTGGGTCCGCCTTTTTAGAGCATGCGCATTTCTTGGCTGTGGTTTTAGTCCGTTTTTATTATCACCCCCACAGTGGGCTTTGGTCCATGGTTTCTGCAGATGGTAGTTGCTGATAGTTGGCATGTCAGTAGCAGGGGTCCTCAACACACGTTGGTAGGATGTTATCCAACCAAGCAGACAGCTCACAAGCATAGCTATTTTACTATTATGTCTTAAGTTTTAGGTTAAATGACAGAAATAAAGGCATTAGTTATTGTTAAAAAAAACTACATCTTCATAACAAAGCTACATTATACATATAGCATCTATTTGTAGAAAGCCATTATTATAATATCTATTACAAAAGCTACTTTAACATCACTCCTTTTAACATTTGCAGAAAGCCAATATTATAGCATCTATCTATCGCACTTTGTGCCTCTAAGTTGAGCCTGTTTTGCCCTTGGAGCGTTTTTCTCTTGGTCCTTATCTCAACTCATGAAGCCTTCATTAAATTTTTCTCTCCTCTGCCCAGCTGTGGCAGGTGAGGGTGAATCAGGGGGAGGAGGGGGAAGCAGAGGTTAAATGATTTACTAAGAAGCTGTTTGTTAAAAACAATGCATACAGCTTGCTCAACACTTATTGTGCCTACCAAAGCAGAATGAGAAGATATAAGACTATTGATAAAGGGAAGGAATCTTGACCAAAGATCCTGTTTTCAAACCTAAAACTAACTTAAACCAGCCTTGAAGTTTAGACTTGGGCCAGGGACATAAAGAGCATGCGCAGGGAAGCGAGGTGAAAAGTTCAGAAGGAGGAAGACTCTTTACTTCATCTGAGGAAGACTCTTACTTCATCCCGAAGACCCCTGCCCACGACCACCAGACAACACTGCGCAAGCGCAACGCAGATGTAAATGACTTTTGGGCTCGTTATAATACGAAGCGAGGCTAGGCGGGGCTAGGTAATGAATATGTATAGGCGTATTGAGAAACTTAATGAATAAGGAGCTTGTAACCCGATATATATTAAGCTGAATGCAGCTGTCAGCACGCATGACTTTGGAGGAATTACCCCCCATGTGTCCCAGCTGGAATAAACATACCTACTTTACTACTTATTCCAGTAGTGGAGTCTTTCCTGCGTATCATTTTGGCGAGGCTGCAAGAGGAACTCTGTCCGGCTGCAGGATCGGCTGAGGAGCGCGCCCCGGGGCTTTCCTGGAGGAACTCCGCCTCTCGGCTCGCTCACTGCAGGGACAGACAGCAACCTGCTGGGACTGCGGATAAACAGTATATTCTGGATTTAGGGTGCCTGTAAGCCGTACGCGTGGCCAGGGCTGCTGGCAAGCCGTGCAGAGACGTCTGGCGCACAGCGTGGTCCCTGTGTGGGTAAAGGTAGAGCTTGCAAGCAGCCGGCTATGGAAGCCGGGAAGGGGGAATTGTCGCCCTGAGATTTGCAGTCTTTTGATGTTTTCATTTCTGTGATAAAGTTTCTCACACACTTTCTGTAAACATAGTTATGTTTGGCTAATCGTTCCTTTTTGTTTTCATTCCTTCTCCTGAGGCGGAGAAGTTTGATGGACTTTTTGTCTGATCGGTGTGGTTGGAGAGGTGGTAACCTCATCCTCCAATCCACGGTCATTCCTAAGAACATATATATATGAAGTAAAATAAACAGCCTGGGGCTTTTCCTGGCTTCTTTCTGTCCTGAACTAAGCTGGGTCTGCATGGTTCTTTCGTGTCCAAATACGACAGGGAATCACCGGTGATTCCGGGTGGGGTTTCCACCAGAACTTGTTGATGATTGTATTGGGGAAAATAAATAAGCGGGACCCTGAAGTTATTAAAAGTGAATGCTATAAATATTTTGGCTACTAGTAGCTGGTTTGAATGTTGTTGGGGTGCTTATATGTCTGTGTGGATATTGGTTGCTGTTGGACTGCTTTTATGTGTATGTGGCTGTATATTAGCTCGCCTATTTGTTTGCAGATCGGAGACGTGTATGTTGCCGTGCGTTGTTTGAGTACGTTGTATTGAAGCATTTGTTTGGAGCCGTGCTGGATTATTGATTTTTGTGCTAATAGAATTAGAATCGTGGCCAGGCGAGAGGTTAGAAGAACCCCTCCCCCTCAGTGGTTTGGTCTTGATTCTTGGGAATTTGTAAATACGATAGAACATTGGATAGAGAGAAGAGGCGAACGAGTTCCTTTAGAGGGAATATCTACAACCTCTGCAGGAAAATTAGTAGCTTTAGATTGGGAACAACCAGCAGCAGAGGATTTAGGTTTTGAAAGAATACATGGAATAACTTGATTTTGTGGATGCACTAGAATTTTTCATTCAGCGAGAGGGTGGCATGTTGCTTGGGTATTAATACAGTGTAAAATTTGTAAGAAAAAGTGGTACCGTTCCTCTGCCAAGCGGCAGAGCTTATGCTCTCAGTGTTATCGCAGGCACTCTAGTGAAGTTGATTTTGAGCCTGAGATTTTAAAGCTTGAGGTTTGGGAGGTTCAGGAAGAAAACTGGGAAAGAACTGTGAGAAAGTGTGAAGAAAGGTTTGGGTGGAAGCGATATAAAACTAGGAGAAGGAGATAGAAACAACAGTGGCTAAGCAGGGAGGGAGGTTGATGCCCCCCTCTATCCCTCAAGAGTTACATAGTAGGAGTATAGCCCCCGACTCTTTCCGTTCTTTTGTCCTACCTGCACAGGTGATAGAAGGGATTCCTTGCTTTGTGTGTGGGCATAAGAAGACTCCAGCCCCACACCGGCTGTGGGTTTTAGCTCAGTGTGGATTTTGTGGAAGTCGGAGATATTACGGTTCTACTTATTTGGCAGACAGAGATCCATGCCCGGAGTGCTGGGAAAGCAAGGACCATTTTGTTTTAAAATTTTTGTGTGGCAAAGAGCATCGTGTTCCTGAAGATAGTAGTGTGCTAGAAAAGGATTGGGAGGAGGTAGTAAAGGCTTTCGAAGAAGATTTTAAGTGGCAGCGAAGCAGGGCTGGCAGAAAGTATAAGAAAATTTATAAAGAGTGGCTTATACACTATACGGGTGACCCGGAGTGGGTGGCACAGCATTTGAGTGAACTTGAATTCTGAACAGGATGGGAACTGGACAGAGCAAGGAAATCTCTAGAGCGAGCCTGCTTGGCTGTGTTTTGGCACATTGGAAAGAGATAATAGGAACTGGAGGCACAGAAAATAAAAGAACTCTTGTAAAATATTGCACCCAGTGGTGGCCACTGTATGAATTAGAAGATGGAGCAAAGTGGCCACCTAATGGAACTTTAGATTATAATACCTTGCTACAGCTAATGTTATTTCTGAGACGGGAGGGCAAATGGGAAGAAGTTTCCTACGCTGACGCATTTTTCTCTCTCTGAGACCACCCTGAATGGCAGAAAGATTGTGGAATTAAACGCCCCAGTGATCCTATGGTGTTAGCTCTTGAAAAAGAAAATAAAAAAGACCGAGGAAGAATTAAGAGGTGTTGTTCGTCTTGCAGTATAGGTCAGAGATGTACAAGGTCTGACAAAGTCTATCAGGCAGCGGCTCAGGGACAAGACGATGATGAACTAACCCATTTGCTTAAGCCTCCCCTTAGGAGACGGGAAGAGGATGCGGACTCGGAAGGAACACCAATGCCAACTCCCTCTCCCCCGGGCAGTCCTGTTTCGTCCCGAACCAGAAAGCAGGTATTGATGGCACCCCTGCGAGAGGCAGTGGCACCTGATGGGAATACAATGTTGATTAGAGTACCTTTCTCTACTGCTGACCTGGATGCATGGTATGAAGTTGCCAAAAATTACCGAAGTGATCCAGCGGGTACCGCTGAACGCTTGTGACTCATAATAAAACAGCATAATCCAGATTGGGATGATATACAATTACTATTGGGTGGACTAACAGAAACGGAGAAACAGTTTTGAAAAAAGCAAAAGATTTGGCAGAGGATTATTACAAAACGCAACAATTAGATGTAAAAGATTACTTCCCTCTCCAGGAACCACACTGGAGTCCGAATAGAACAGCCAAATTAGAGAAATTAAAAATTTATCAAGAATGGATAGCAAAAGGGGTGGAAAGGGCCATTCCCAAAACCCTAAATTGGTCAGCTTTGTATGCAGTGAAACAGGGTCCTTCAGAGTCACCGTCCGAATTCCTGGATCGTCTGAGGGACGCAATACGCTGCAATACATCGCTGGATCCTGAGACCAAGGTAGGGGTACAACAGCTAGTATCCTTGTTTCTAGGGCAATCCACAGGAGATATCAGACGTAAATTGCAAAAACTTCAGGGGCCAGAGGGGAGGAACCTGGAAACTCTATTAGATGCAGCCTGGAGGGTGTTCAGTAATCGAGAAGAAAATTACAAGCAGGGGATGAAGAAACTAGTAGCAGTAGTAAGAGAAGGAAATAGGGGAAGACCTAGACAAGGACCCCCCAGAGAAGGACCTCCCAGACAGGGCCCACCCCAGCTAGGTCAAGACCAGTGCGCGATTTGCAGAAAGTTCGGTCATTGGAAGAACCAGTGCCCAGAAAGAAGACAAGAAGACCGCCAGAAGAGAGGAGACCGAGAAAGAGGGAGGGTGGTTGCACACGTGAAAGAAGATTGAAGAGGACCAGGGGATTCTACCCTAGCAGATCCACTGGTTATAATGAAGCTACGGGAAAAGGAAAAAGAAATAGAATTTTTGGTTGATACGAGGGCAGCATATTTGGTTTTAAATAAAGCTTTAATGCCTGTGGGAGATGACTACATTGTGGTACAAGGAGCAACTGGTCAATCTGAAAAAGCATATTTTTGCAAGCCATTGAAATATAAATTTGAGGAACAATGGGGTATTCACAAGTTTTTATATTTACCCAATTCTCCAAAAGCCCTTTTAGGAAGAGATCTATTGGAACAATTACAAGCAACCATTACATTTAGGAATGGGGAAATTATTCTGGAGGTAAATGACCAAGAGTATGTAGAAATACTGAGCCTAATACTAACAACTACAGGCTCTGCAAAGGAAATTAGAGAAGAGATAATGAGTCAAGTGTTCCCAGGAGTCTGGGCCACAGATGTACCTGGGAGAGCCAAAAATGCAACCCCAATACAGATTAAGCTCAAGGAGGGAAAACAACCAGTTAGAATTAAACAATACCCCCTCAAAAGGGAAGACAGAGAAGGAATTAGCCCAGTAATTGAAAAATTCCTACAGTTAGGACTGTTAAAAGAGTGTCAGTCTGATTTTAACACTCCTATCTTGCCTGTCCGTAAACCTGATGGGTCATACCGGGTGGTACAGGATTTACGGGCTGTTAACAAGATAACTGAAGATCTCTATCCTGTGGTAGCGAATCCTTACACTCTGTTAACATGCTTAACACCAGAGCTAACTTGGTTTACTGTTTTAGATTTAAAGGACGCCTTCTTTTGCCTCCCTCTCCATGAAGTCAGCCAGAAAATTTTTGCATTCGAATGGGAAAGCCCTAAGAGTGGGCACAAAACTCAGCTCACATGGATGGTGTTGCCTCAAGGATTTAAGAACAGTCCCACTCTGTTTGGAGAACAACTTGCAGAAGACCTAGAGTCCTGGGAAGCCCCACCAGGAGAAGGGAAGCTATTGCAGTACGTAGATGACCTCTTAATAGCTACCCGGACAGAAGAAGCTCGCGTAGCCTGGACGGTAAGCCTCTTAAACTTTCTGGGACTCCAAGGGTACAGGGTATCTAAGAAAAAGGCTCAGGTGGTGAAACAGAAAGTGATCTACCTGGGCTATGAAGTTAGTGCCGGGCAACGAACTCTGGGGCAAGATCACAAAGAAGCGATATGCCAAACCCCTAAGCCCCAGACAGTGAAAGAGTTATGGACTTTGCTGGGGATGACAGGATGGTGCAGATTATGGATCTACAATTATGGGCTGCTCGTGAAACCACTATACGAGCTTATTACAAAGGAAAGCAGAGATCTCCAGTGGACAAAGGAGGCCACGCGGGCCTTCAATCAGTTAAAGAATGCCCTCATGTCAGCTCCAGCTCTAGGACTTCCAGACGTGAGTAAACCATTCTTTCTATTCTCCCACGAGAAACAAGGGATTGCCTTAGGAATACTAGCACAGGACCTGGGCCCATACTGACAGGCAGTTGCTTATTTCTCTAAGCAGCTAGATGGAGCAGCCAAAGGATGGCCTGGGTGCCTCAGAGCCGTTGCGGCAGTCGTGCTAAATATCCAGGAAGCATGCAAATTCACCTTGGGTCAGAAAATGACTGTGCTGGTGTCCCACACGGTGTCCGCGGTGCTGGAAGTGAAAGGCGGGCACTGGCTCTCCCCACAAAGGTTCCTGAAATATCAAGCCATCATGGTGGAACAAGATGATGTAGAAATAGTGGTAACTAACATTGTCAACCCAGCTTCCTTTCTCAGTGGAAACCAAGGGGAACCGGTACGCCACAATTGCCTGGAGACCATCGAAGCCACCTACTCCAGCCGCCCGGATCTGAAGGATACCCCTTTAGACAATGCAAAGACCTGGTTTACTGATGGGAGCAGCTACGTCATCAGTGGAAAGTGGCATGCTGGGTATGCAGTTACCACCTGCTGGGAAGTAATAGAATCTGGACCCCTGCCAACAAACACCTCTGCACAAAAGGCTGAAATAATCGCCCTAACCCGCGCCTTAGAGATAGCAAAAGGAAAGAAAATAAACATTTATACAGACTCAAGGTATGCATTTGGGGTTCTACATGCATACGGGGCCATTTGGAAAGAAAGAGGACTGTTAAATTCGCAAGGCAAAAACATCAAACATGCACAAGAAATAATCCAACTGTTGGAAGCAGTCCAGCTACCTGAGAAGGTAGCAATCATGCACATTAAGGCACATCAAAAGGGGAGCTCAGAATTGGAAGAAGGAAATGAACTGGCAGACAGAGAGGCAAAAGAAGCAGCAAAAGGTGAGGTAACAACAACTGGAGCCTTGATCCCAGATGGACAACTTTCCCTAGAGGGTAAGCCAACATATAACAAAAAGGACAAGAAATTGATTAAAGACGAAGGGGGAACATTTAACCAAGAGGGAAGGGCTATCACCACAGAAGGAAAATTGTTTATTCCCTCCCATTTGCTATGGTCACTAGTAAGAGAGGAGCACCAGAAAACGCATTGGGGAACAAATGCCTTTTATAACTACTTAATTGAGAAAATTATCGTTAGAAATTTATATGAAACCGATGCACAGGTGACGCGACAGTGTAACATTTGCCTCCAGACTAATCCCAAAAATACCCCCAAACCAAAAATGGGTCAAATTGGAAGGGGCCATGGGCCTGGACAGCAGTGGCAAATTGATTTTACAGAACTTCCAAGAAAAGGGGGGTATTGATATTTGCTAGTGTTGACAGATACTTTGTCAGGATGGCCGGAATCTTTTCCTACTAGAACCGCTAAAGCTCGGGAAGTAACCAAAGCGTTACTACAAGAAATAATACCGCGCTTCGGAGTTCCAGCCACAATATCTTCAGACAGGGGACCGCATTTTATTTCAAGGGTGGTACAGCAAATTAGCCATCATTTAGGCATAGATTGGGAACTCCACACTCCGTACCACCCCCAGTCGGGTGGCCAAGCAGAGAAAATGAATCATTTGATTAAACAGCAAATTGTGAGACTAGGGCAAGAAGCTAACCTACCCTGGCCCCAATCTCTTCCACTTGCATTGTTATGAATTCGGACCAAGCCCAGAATTAAAGAAAAGCTAAGTCCCTTTGAAATACTTTATGGGAGACCATATGGGGTACAGAAAGGAATATCTACCCAAATTGGGGAGGAGACATTAACTACCTATATGATTGCTTTAGGTAAACAGCTTAGGGAAATTGAAAAACGTGGCTGGAACCCGAAGTCGAGGCTTGGATGGTCCTGTACATGACATTCAGCCTGGAGATTATGTATATGTTAAGTCTCTTACAGAAAAAACTCTGGAACCACAGTGGGAAGGACCATTCCAGGTACTTCTCACCACTTACACCGTGATTAAGATCAGAGAACAGAGTGCCTGGATTCACCATACTCGGGTAAAGAAGGCTCCAGAAGCCCCTTGGAAAGTGACCCCTGGTGATGATGAACTGAAATTAAAGTTTACCCGAACAAAATAAAAATGTTATGGTGGCACGCAAGTATAACCCAGAAAATTGTTTTTTTCACAGTCATAATTGTAGCCTTAAGTTGGGAAGTTATTCATAGGAAAGAAGACATATGGTCCCAAGCCTTTATGCGGTTTACTGGACTCATGGGAAAATATTCTGATCTAAAGGATTTAAACCTACTGACTGTGGTCATGCATGGAAACCAAGTGTATACAAAGCAAGAATGGGAAAAACAAAAAACTTGGCAACTTCAGGGAACTGTAGGAGAGGAAATCAAAATAGGATGCCGAATGATTAACAGAACTACTCATAAAAAAGCAACCCAAATTAGTGTTTCAACTACTCCTACAGACAAACATAATGAAATCTGTAGTCATTCAAGTGAAGTAGATTGTTGGTATAATTTTACATTAGTACAGACCGTTGAAGTAGTTTGTCTTTGGGCCCAAGACAGTAATGGGCTGTCATTCAAATTCCAGATAAATACCATGGCGAGGCCTGTTACAACCTACGCCAGCACTCGAATCCAAACCCAGGTCACGCTACTTAAGCCTGAACCAAAAATTTATGAGATTGGCCCTTATGTAGTGAGGAACACAGGCCAGCAATTATTGCTGTTTAATCCAGAGTAGTCTCTTAAGCGTGTAGAACTACTAATGCAAATTAATATTTCTGAGATCCAACCAGCCTGCTCCCCGTTAATACAAACATCCTTTGAAGGGTGGACAGCCTGGCTGCAAAAGCAAACACCCCTCAAAGGCAGAATGCGGAGCGACCTGACTGGCATGCTGGTGAAACATAGAATTCTCTTAAACATGTAGGCATTAAGATTTTAGCATGTAAGCATTAAGATTTTAGCTAAAAAGCTATTTGCTAAAATTAGTTAAAACAGATTTAAGAAGCAAACGCAGCTGGATCTAATTAAAGAAGTTAATGATTAAGTTGAGCCCGAAATGAGTCTTTAAGATCTGGGAGCGGATTGTTTATTCAGCTGTAGAGTGTAATGAAAAACAAATACCATCTAAAAGAAAGTTCGACAGGTATTAATTATCCTATTTAAGAACTTACTTAGAAAAACACTGAAGAGGAGACTGGGAGTCCTCCCAAGTCATATGTATTGTCAAAAACCAGAGGGGTAGAAAGGTCAAATTGAGGAAGAGGAATTTACTTTATCAAAGGGTGGACCCCTCCCCTAATAAAGACCCCAGACCTATTTCAGAGGGCCAACTACGCATGCTTAATGGCTTTTTAGCTAATTTCTATACGAAGCGGGGAATGGGAGGTGTTTGGGTTATCAATATGTATGTGTGCTTTGAATATTTAAAACTTTCTGTAGATAAATAGGCTCTGTATTGTTTTGTGATTTGGCACTGCGTATTAGGGAATGATCCCACACAGCTGCCCGGTGCCGAATAAACATACACTTTCTAACCCTGACGAGTTAGAGAGTCTTTGTCCGTCTTAGTTGGGTGTCGGTATTAGATCCATACTCAAATTTTGGTAAATCACTGGGAACAGGACTGGGAGCCCTAAATGGAATTGATTCAGAGATACTGATGAATAAATTGGCCACGGCAACCAGTGACCTGATCAAACTAAAACAGCCCCTACAATCCTCCCTATTAGCATTAGAAAACAGCCAGTGGCAAGTCTCAAAAATACTCCCAGACTTCGCAAAGACCAGCGACCTGGACCACAGACTGATATTAAACACACTTGGTGTAGCTCAAGACAATGTATCATTAGCCCTTAGCTGCATACAAGCCCAATTATGGATGCAGTCAACAGCTTCCTTAATGATAAGAGAAGGAAATGAAGGTGTTTTCCCTATTGAAATCCGAGAAGCTGTTTGGAATAATGCTACTAAGTTAGAAAGAAAGCTCCAATCCTGGTGGACCTTGGTAAATTTCACTTATGATCCAATTACTAACATAGCGACTGCCTTTGTGCTTACTATATGTAATGCCACAGTTTACGCAATTCATCCTATTGTTGCATTGGGACTAAACCGTGAAGGAACAGTTTTTATCCCTCTGAACATAGAGTATGGGCTCGGATGGCAGAAGAAAAATGGCAAACGGTAAATTTAGAATCTTGCACCACACGGGAACAAGGATTTATCTGTGAAAGTAATACACTTGATGCCAAAGATATATGTCTTGACATGGAACAAGGCATTTGTCACTTCGAGGTCCACCCAGACACTACACTGAAAGCTGTACTTGTATGTATTGGTCAAGGTTGTGTGTGCTTAAGAACTATCTGCACTTTTATGATGATAGATGGCAGTAATATAAATGTAGCTGCCAGGAATCACTCTAATTTTTGTATTTGTAATTTTACCAAGATTGTTGGGTGTGACTTTTCGTATTTAGCACCGGTTGTGTCTCATCAATTGATAAGGTCTGACTATACCATATACCATAAATTGCTACCCACACCTATTGGGATGAACCTCACATTAATAAAGCAATTAGTAAAACATCAAGACCTAATTGAGATTTCAGAAGAAATCCGAAAAAAACGGGAAAAAGACCGTAGTCACCATCCATCATGACACACAAGAAATAAGCAGAATCATGCAAAGAGTAAAATGAGATGCAAGTCATAACTGGTGGGACGCGCTTTTCGGGTGGTCACCTACCGCAACTGGCATTCTGAATACGTTATGTCACCCCATAATTGTTTTATTAATTTTAGTGAGTGCTTGCCTTGTGTTGTCTATTATGTTGCTTGTTTGGAACTATAGAGTGCTAAAGAAGCTATCAGTTTTAACTACCCTGTCAAATGCACATGGAAAAGCATTAAGGGATGCTTATCGTAAAAGATTATTAGAAAAATAATTTATGTATTAGTAAAAAAACTTACTAACTCTATAGAAAAGGGGGGACTGAATCAGGGGGAGGAGGGGGAAGCAGAGGTTAAATGATTTACTAAGAAGCTGTTTGTTAAAAACAATGCATACAGCTTGCTCAACACTTATTGTGCCTACCAAAGCAGAATGAGAAGATATAAGACTATTGATAAAGGGAAGGAATCTTGACCAAAGATCCTGTTTTCAAACCTAAAACTAACTTAAACCAGCCTTGAAGTTTGGACTTGGGCCAGGGACATAAAGGGCATGCGCAGGGAAGCAAGGTGAAAAGTTCATAAGGAGGAAGACTCTTTTACTTCATCTGAGGAAGACTCTTACTTCATCCCGAAGACCCCTGCCCACGACCACCAGACGACACTGCGCAAGCGCAATGCTGCGCAAGCACAATGCAGATGTAAATGACTTTTGGGCTCGTTATAATACGAAGCGAGGCTAGGCGGGGCTAGGTAATGAATATGTATAGGCGTATTGAGAAACTTAATGAATATGGAGTTTGTAACCCGATATATACCAAGCTGAATGCAGCTGTTGGCACGCATGACTTTACTACTTATTCCAAGTAGTGGAGTCTTTCCTGCATACCAGTGTCAGTAGACCAGGTGTTGTATAGATCATCCCAATTAGCTCAGGAAAGATCATGCCATAGCCATATAGGGATTCAAAACATTTTTTAAGGCTACTGAAAGCTGATTTATGCTCCCTTATGCAAAGAACAGCCAAAAGGTTCTAATAAATTTGAATTTCTAGAACATCTGCAAGGGTTTCCAAATACAAGTTGTAGCAGGACTTCTGACCCTGACACAGGAGAGCTTATCTGTTTTTTGTTAGCTGGTGCAATAACTCAGGGCATCTTGCTCTCACATAAGCCCCACACAAGCTTTGGTGAAGGACAGTTTGCCTTGTAGTGAGTTATTTTGGCGCCATGGGATTGGTGCTTTAAGATGACAGTAAACATCTTGCTGTGGAAGCAGATGTGGAAAGATAAGCTGGAATTTCTGATTGACAGACACTCCACTTTACAAACTATAAAAGCTACATCATACTTTCACAAAGCAGAAGTCTTCTGCTCCTTCCCTGGAAATGTGTGGGTCTTTTCCCCAAAGTTGGGACACTGCTTTGTGGTTACTCTCCCGGAGGGTGAGTGAAAGAACTCTGTGTACACTATCGTCAATTTGGTGGTAAGTTACATTGACTCCTAAACTATACTATTTCTTTGCTAGCTGTAATATTGGAACCTTTATGTCATGCACTGTTTTATGTAATTACTAGTAGTTCTTTTGTTTTATCCTGTGTGGTAAGTAACTCTGTTTAAGGCCTTTTGTCTGTTAATCTCCTGTCTATTCAATAAATAACTCATTTTATAATAGACCAGATCTGCCATTCTTGAGGACTTGCGAGCCAGAGCGATTTAGGTGCAGGTCACCTAAGTAGAGCTCCTGCCAAAAATCTAAGCCTAAGGCAGGGTTTGTCTAAAGCTCTCACTCGATCCATAACACAAGTGTAGATTTAAGTGTAGGCTAAAGGCGCCTCAAGTTGACTAAAAATGAAAAAGGAAATATATTCACTCTAATTTGCATGCCATTTACGTACATCATGCCTTTCTACCAAGATCAGGCCATTGACAAGCCAATTGCAATTATGGTTTATACATATTACAGAAATGTGAGGGTGCTTTAGACCTCTGAGCATCATAGAATCCTTTAGGTTGGAAAAGACCCTTAAGATCATCAAGTCCAACCATTAATCTAACACTGTGTCATGGTTTAGCATAGTTTGGGTTTTAGTTAAGGAGGGGCTCCATGAGCCACGGAAGTGATTCTTTGCAAAGAGGTGCTTACAGCTTCCTCTGGACCCGATAGATCCAATCAACTGGCTAGTTTGAATATTGGCAACTTTTTTAAGCCACTTAAGAAGCTTGACATGCCTCTGTGATCCACATTTAAGAATGAACAAACCCCGGGAAAGCTCTCTTGCTTCCGGCTTTTGAACAAGTAACTGGGGGGCCTGCAGCGCGGCCCAGCGGGGCCGGGCCAGGTCGACTGTGGTGCAGCTTGGCTAAGATCTCAGCCGCTTCTGCTCGCTGGACACCCGGCACAGCCCCCTCAGTGCAGGCTGGGCTGGCCGGGAGACAGCCACCCTGGAGCTGCATGGCCCTGTTCCATCCGCGGCCCTTGCTCTCTGTGGGCCAACCCCCCCCGCCCTGCTCCGTGCAGGCGGCCGGCGCGGCCAGGCCAGCCCTCACCTAGTGCGGCCGAAAGGCTGAAATTCATCTGAGGCCACTGACCAGGAAGGGTCATGTTACCAACAGAGATAAGCGAATTCCAGCTGCAAGGCCCAGGTGAGATTAACTCTTTTAGTGCTGTAAGATTCCTCCAGAACAGATGAAGCCTGCAGACATCAATCCTCTCCCAAGTCAAAGGAAAGGGAAAGGTGAAGGCCCGTGAAGGAAACACCATAAAGACACCTGAGAGGAATGCAGAACTTGTCTTTACAAACAAGCTGTGGGCTTGCTGGTAGACAAGGCTAAGCACTATGAGATAAGAAAGACAATGGGAAGAATTCCATTGATTGATGAATTAAAGAGATATGTATCTTCAAACATACCAAAGGTCTGCTGACAAGGGGGGGGGGTTATACATTAGAAGGGAATTTTTAGATATTAGGCATTCTGGGAAGTCTGTACCTCTCGAGTACCTCAGCCAATGGGGAAAGAGAGAGGAAAATGTGGTCAGGAAACTAGGGAAAATAGGATAAAAAGGAGGCTGCGCCATCCAAAAATTCGAGACACTCCAGGGGAATGCCTCATGGCCTCTCCCTTTATTTGAATAAAGTAACAGGACTCCTCTGTCTCCTTTTTGGACATAAACCTCTGGTGTTTGTGGAATAATTTTCCTGACAATTTGGGTGCTCTTGTCCCGGATATTTCCACCGTCCGGGGCCGGTGGGCAGCGAGCGGAGCTGAAGGCGCGCCTCACCCAGTTTCAGTGATCAGCTCCCCTTGGTGGCGGCTGGAACCGGGAGATCGATTGGGTTCCCGAGACTGTCCAGGAGACAGACAAGTGGCAGACCAGGGGGGTCCGTGAAGAGTCCACAGGGAAGGACCACTGAAAATGTCACTGGTGAGTACAATGGGATCTTCGGGGAGCAAACCTGGGAGGGCACCCATGGAGGGTAGCACAGGTAAACCTGAGAGGGCACTCATGGAGGGTAGCACAGGTAAAACAAGGCACCCATGAAGGGTTGCAAAGGTAAAGCCGGGAAGGGGCCCCGGCAAAGGGATGACGATCCCAAAATATCTCCAAAGAATCCCTTGGAAGAATGTGGAGTTGGTTTACACATTCTCCCAGAGGTAATTAAGGACATAGATGCCCAGAGGGGGCAGTAAGGGAAAGTCGAGAAGGGGTCTCAACAATCCATGCCTGGGGGGGGCAATAAGGGGAGTCGAGAAGGGGTCTCGACAATCCATGCCCGGGGGGGCAATAAGGGGAGTCAAGAAGAAGTCTCGACAAGAGGAGATGGACAAATAGGGTTAATATGGTTGAAGCAAGGAGCAGCAGGACAGGGCGCGGAGCTGCGGGACCGGGAGCACGGGCTGGGGGCCTGTGAGGGCTGTGGGGCAGCCGGGGCTCAGTGACAGGCAGTGCCTGACCCCTCCACCCCTGGGCAGGGGCAGCAGTGACCGCCAGCCCCTATGAAGTTGCGGGACGGCCCGGCCGCCTGTGGTGCTGCCGGCCATGCCAGCCGGGAGTACCGGGGGGGTGAGGAGCTGTTTGGACACTGCGGCAGGACAGAGATCAGCTCTGGTATATGGTGTGTGGTGAGGAGAGTGAGCACAAAGAGGAGGAAGAAGGGATATCCAGGAAATGCAGATTGTACGTGGAAGGATTAGGATTTTCTTTTAAGGATTTTGGTTGGTTCACTGGAGAAAAGAAAGATTTTGAGCTGTGGGAGAATGAGTACCCACAGGCAGTAGTGGGGGGGACTAGAGAAAAGGCAGAATAAGTCCCTGGATGAACTGGTTAGAAAGATACAGCAAGTGTATGTGAGAAGGGATGAAAGAAAGGCAAAAGCAAAGGCAAAGGTGATGGCAGAGTTTTACAGGCCCAGAGGGATAAACTGCAGGGCCCAAGGGGTCCCCGGAGATTGAAGGGATGGGGTCAGCCACAAGGATGTGGCAGAGGCATTCCCTCCTCAGCAGGGGAGAGCAAGGGGGGAAATTGTCAAAAAGATCTTTGATTATTCAAGGGGTGAGTGGAAAGGATGAGCGAGTGCATTTTATTCAACCGCTGTTAGTAGATGTGGGGGATAGGTTTGAAATGCATGAATTCCTGTTTTGTTCCTAATTGTGATTGTAATTTACTGTGAAAAGATTTGATGGCTAAAGTGGGAATGCAAATTAGTGTTGTGAAAATGATACAGAGGCTAACACTTTGGTAACTTTGTGTAAAATGTCTGATGTGATAAATAGATGCTATAATATTGGCTTTCTGCAAATGTTAAAATAAGTGATGTTAAAAGTAGCCTTTTAAACAGTAGTTTTGTCACAAATAAATGCTATATGTAAAATAGCTTTAATACAAAACAGATGCTATATAAGGCAGTTTTGTTGTGAAGATGTGGATTTTTAATACTTTTTCATTCAACCAAAAACTTAGAAATAGCTATGCTTATGAACTATTCGGGCTCCTGCTACCAACTATCAGCAACAGATAAGATATCCCCACAGCGATCTGCTGATTCCGAGAACTACCAAGACAAGCGAGCAGAGACGGGAGAACTGCATTCCATTTTGAACTGTTCCTGAAAAGGGTTTGAATATGCGACGCCAGAAGGCTTATCCCCACAGCGATCTGCTGATTCTGGGAACTATCAACGAAACGGGAAAACTGCATTCCATTTTGAACTGTTCCTGGAAAGGGTTTTAAATATGTATAATTGTTTATGAATATGTATAATTGTTTAGGCGCCTCCAAGACAGCAGGTGTGCTCTTGGCAGAGTGCCAAAGCACCCAGCACTGTGACTTTTTGCTTTATTATCTTTGTCCCTTATTGTCCTTTATTAAACTTTTCAATCCTAACAGGAGAGTGAACCTTGTTTTTCACAACTGGGGACTTCGTCCGGGATCAAATACCTCGCCTCTGAGACCCTGGGAGACTCCGAGCCGGAGGCGCGCCCTGCTGAGTTCAGCGGCCCGCTCCGTTTCTTCTGGTGTGAATCGGCAGTTGCAGGTTGACAGCCCGTGGACAAGAAAGGGACAAATAAAGCAAAAAAAGGGAAAAAGAGGCTCCCTAAGAAACCGCGGCAAGTAGCCCCACAATTCTCGTGCGCGAAGACCCGGACAAGAAAAGGGGTTGTAAGTATTTCCGGGGGCGCGGATACGGGGGATGACCGGTGTGTGAATGAGATGCGGGCTGGTTACCCCAGACCTGCGAAGTGAGTGCGGAGTCTCTGAGAGCTGCAGTTCCGACTTTTTGCGAGAAAGGCGGCCAGCGAGGAGACGAAGCGAAAGATAAAAGGAGTGAAAGATTCCCCCGGGGAACTGGGACTGGGTCTCAGGGAAGGGGGTGGGACCCCCAGGAAAAAGGGAGCAAAGGGGTTTCCTGGCACAATCCACTAGGAAACGGGACGAAAGTGAGGATCCCCGATCCCAGAAAAGTTGCCGGATTGAGGGTTGGAACACACAGAGGCTAGAAAAATTACTCTAGGCGGGAAGTGTGGGATACTATACCCAAGAGAATCTGGGGTTGGCCAACAACATTTGGAATTTTACCATTTTATTTGAAAATAATACCCGTGGGTGAATACTAACAAGTGATTTTAAAAATCAAGATACCTTATCATTGTGTTTTCTTGTTGTGAGTGAGAATGAATGAGACATATTAAAGAAATAAAAGTGAGTGAGTAAGAGTGAATGAAAATATATGTAATATAGATTGCTAATTTAAAGTTTGACTTTAATATCTGGAAAGAGGTGGATTACATTATATTAGTATATGATAAAAGGAAAAAGGTTTTCTGTGCTGTGAGGGGAGGGGGTGTTTCAGTTGCCAGAGGGGCAGGTTAGAGCAAAAACGGAGGAACAGGTACCAGTTTGAGATACTTAGTAAATAATGGGACAAAGAACCAGTAAGTTGAGTTCCAGGGAAAAAAGGAGTAAAAAGGTGCCAGCAGATATACCCCAAGAAAGTCCTCTGGGAGTTAAGCTATCTAACTGGGATAGGGATCCCTGTACAAAGGAAAAGATAAAATAAAAATGATTCGGTATTGTATGATAGAATAGACAAAAAAGAAAATAAGACCCGATCAGGTCTACTGGCCTAGGTACGGGTCTTCTGAAGCTTGGATTTGTCAAGCTTTAAATGCATTTGTGAATTCAAAAGAATCGTGCGATTTAGAAAAAAAAGAATATGCCTCTTGTTAGACAGGAGATATAGAACTACCAAGATTAAAAGTTCGTAAGATATCAGAAACCCCAGAGACAGAGCAAGCAGAGGAAAAGAAAGAAAAGGGCTGGGACCCCCTGGAAGTATTACCACCTTCATACAATGCCGCACTGGCTGTGGCCCCCCCCCTCCCGCCTTACACGCACCGGCTGTGCCCACACAAGCCATGGCTCCGGCCAGCTCAAGTGCCCCCGCCTCTGCCCCTGCCCCTGCCCTTGCCCTGCACGCGCCGGCTGTGCCAACACCGGCGGCGGCCCCGACCGACTCCGGCGCTTTCGCCTCCGTCCCGGCTCTAAGCACGCCAACAGCACCTCCTTCGCTGGCGTTTCCAGCCTCACTGCCAACATCCGCCCCTCCTTTGCTGGCGGTTCCGGCCTCGCTGCCGACTTCCGCCCCTCCCTCGCTGGTGGCTCCGGCTTCACTGCCGGCTTCCGTAGTTCCCATGTGTCCCCCTCTCAGCGAAGGAGCACCATACCAAAATACTAGGAGAAACTCAGTTAAAACTCAAGGACAGTTCGACAATTCCTCTCCTGCCACTACTCCAAAACAAAGAAAAAAGGCCTCTTCTAAAGTTATGATGGTTGAAGAACAGAAAGGTTGGGATCAAGAGATCAATTTATTCCCATTACGAGAAGTGCTGATGAGAGGGGTTCAAAGGGGGACGGGGTTTGTGAATGCTCCTTTGACTTCTTCAGAAGTCAGGAATTTTAAAAAGGAAATTAAAGGATTGTTAAAAGATCCCATAGGTACAGCTGAACAATTAAACCGATTCTTGAGTCCCAATATTTTTACTTGGGAAGAAATGCAGTCTATAATGAATATAATATTTTCCCCAGAAGAATGCCAGATGATTAGAGCTGCTGGAATGAGAATTTGAGAAAGAGAGAATCAACAGGGTCCACCTGGGGACCAGAAAATGCCAATAGCACCTCCTAACTAGAACCACAATGAAGACGCGGGGCAGGCACATATGAGTGATTATCGTAAACTAAAGTCTTGGGGTGACTCTATCGTGTATCCCCTATCATGCTCTATGCCCAAAAAGTGATTTTGTGCCTTTTCTGTGCCTTTAAAGTGAGCTTGAAAAAAAAAAAAACAAACGAAATTTTCAAAACAGTTTCTCAAGGACACGGAGATACACTCCTCTGCGTTCTCTGGCTGCAGGAGCAGGAGGGAGCCCCCTGCTTGCTTTCTTCAGCCAGCGGTTTCGGGTTTTTTTTTCCTTCTCTTCCCAGCGTGAGACGGAAAGCTGAATTTTGTTTCCTGAGACTTTGGTTTTTCCCTTCTTCTCTTCTGGACTGTTCAACAACATCAGAACACATCGGGAGAATTTTTCCCCGAGGCCCGGGGGGTGGGCCCTCGCCGACCCAGCTCCGAGGAGGAGAGAGACCACACCTACAGGAGGACTCTGAAATCTTCCCAGGTTTCTCTCTATAGCGAGAGATTTCATTTCATTATTTAGCATTATTATCCTTTTCCTGTGTGTTTGTTAAATAAATAGTTCTTATCTCATTCACTTTCCTTCGAGGAAAATATTTTTTTTTTCCCCGAACCCTGTGGGGGGAAGGGTGGTTGTAACCTGGTTTCCTCTCAGAAGATATATTGCTAGATTTTGGCCAAACCGGCACAACTAATAAACAAAGGAATAAAAGAGGCAGCCCCCCGAGGGCAGAATGTCAACAAGGCTTTTAATGGGCAACAAGGGAAAGAGGAGACTCCAACTGATTGGTTAGAAAGACTCTGGAAAAATATAAAACAATACTCCGAAATTGACCCTGAGAGCATAGCTGGGCAACCTCTATTGAGTTAACTTTGTCACCCATGCCTGGCCAGGTATTAGAAAAAAGCTAGAAAAGATAGATAATTGGCACGAGCAGTCATTAAATGAATTACTAAGGGAAGCTCAAAAGGTTTATGTACAGAGAGATGAAGAAAAAGCCAAGATAAAAGCAAAAATTATGGTAGCTACTATGCGGGAAAATAACTCCCAGGAGAACCAGACGCCCCCAAATACCACACCCAGAAATCCGGGGTTCAGAGATAGAGAAAAGGGAAAACATAGAATTTTGGTACCATTAAAATCCCAGGAACAAGTGGCAAATACCTGTTTTTATTGTGAGAAAAGAGGGCACTATAAGAAGGAATGCCGTCATCTAAAAAGGAACCTGAAAATTTTTCAAGAGATACACCCAGAAGAAGAATAGGGGGGTCATGGGCTCTATTTTCTGGGGGATAAATACCATCTAGAGCCTTTGATAACTTTAAAAGTAGGCCCCCAAGAGGAGGTATTTGAATTTATAGTTAATACAGGAGCAAAAAGAACTTGTGTAATAAGTATTCCAAGAGGGTGTGATCTGAGTAGTGACACTGTGAAGGTGACAGGAGCAAAAGGAGAAGAGTTTCAAGTTCCTGTCATTAAAAATGTGGTGATTGAAGGGGAAACCAGAATAGGGATGGGAGATGTCTTATTAGTTCCTAGGGCAGGTTGCAACTTATTAGGGAGGAATTTGCAGGTGCAATTAGGAATAAGGGTCATACCAAAAGAAGGGAAGATGACAGCTAAAGTGTTAAAACTTGGTCAAGAAGATGAGGAAAAAATTAACAAAGAGGTTTGGGCTGGGGAAGGAAATAGGGGAGGATTGAATATTGACCCTATAAGGGTCACAATTGAGAGAGAAGAATGTCCCATATGTGTGCATCAGTACCCTATATCTTTAGAAGGAAGGGAAGGCTTAAAGCGAGTAATCGAAGAGTTAATAAAAGATGAGACATTAGAACCTTGCATGTCTCCTCATAACACCCCTATTCTCCCAGTAAAAAAATCTGATGGGACATATAGATTAGTACAAGACTTAAGGGAAGTTAACAAGAGAACACGGACCCGTTACTCAGTGGTACCCAACCCCTATACCCTGTTAAGTAAAGTCCCACCTCACCATCAGTGGTTTAGTGTTGTGGATCTTAAAGATGCCTTTTAGGCTTGCCCGTTGGCAGAAAATAGTAGAAATATTTTTGCTTTTAAATGGGAGGATCCAAGTACTGAGAAAAAACAGCAATTAAGGTGGACAAAATTGCCACAGGGATTTACTGAGTCTCCAAATCTATTTGGGCAAGCTTTAGAAAGAATATTGCAGACCTTCCCCACTCCTCCTGGAATACAAATTATCCAGTATGTGGATGACCTTTTATTATCAGGAGAAGCTGAAGTTGAAGTTAAGGAGGCTACCATAAAACTGTTAAATTTTCTTGGGGAAAAAAGATTAAGGGTATCAAAAGAGAAACTACAGTTTACAGAATCAGAAGTAAAGTATCTTGGTCACTTAATAAGTAAAGGTAGCCGAAAACTTAATGCTGAAAAGATTGCAAGGATTCTATCCCTTCCCCCTCCTTCTTCAAAGAAGGAAGTTAGAAGACTGCTTAGATTGTTGGAATATTGCAGACTATGGATCGAAGGGTATTCACAGACAGTAAAATTTCTATATGAAAAATTAACAGAAGAGAACAACATAAAATGGACCAGAGAGGATGACAATAAATTTGAAGAATTGAAGTTAAAATTAGCCTCAGTACCAGCTTTAAGCTTACCCTCACTAGAAAAACCCTTTCATCTGTATGTGAACGTGGAAAATGGAGTTGCTCATGGAGTTTTGGTCCAGGAATGGGCAGGAGTGAAAAGGCCAGTGGCTTATTTGTCTAAATTGCTAGATCCAGTGAGCCATGGCTGGCCAATATGTATTCAAGCTATAGCAGCTACGGCTATTCTAGTAAAAGAAAGCCGTAAACTTACTTTTAGTAGTAAACTAATTGCGGGTACACCTCATGCAGTCTGAAATGTGTTAAATCAAAAAGCTGAAAAATGGTTAACAGATTCTACGATGCTAAAATATGAAGCAATTCTGATAGATAGTAATGACTTGACACTAGAAGTAAATAAAAGCTTGAACCCAGCCCAATTTTTATATAGAGAACCAGAAAGTGACTTAACACATAATTGTTTAGAAATCATACAATACCAAACTAAAATTCAGGAAGACCTAGCAGAACAGGCCCTCCCAGAAAAGGAAAAAATATATGTTAATAGTTCATCTAGATGCTTACAAGAAAAAAGATGTCAGGATATGCTTTAATTGGTAGAGAAAATATGCAGACCATCGAAAAAGGGAAATTACCATCAAATTGGTCAGCCCAGTCTTGTAAATTATATGCTCTAAAAAGAGCGCTGGAATATTTAGCACACAAGAAAGGAACTATATATACTGATTCAAAGTATGCCTTTGGAGTAGTACACACCTTTGGAAAAATCTGGGAAGAAAGGGGGTTACTTAATTCAAAGGGAAAGGGACTGGTACATGAGGGACTCATCTTAGAGGTTTTAGAGGCATTAAAATTACCTGAAGAGATAGCTGTAGTACATGTTAGAGGACACCAAAGGGGAATGACCGCAGAAATAAGAGGGAATAACTTGGCAGATCAAGAGGCTAAAGATGCAGCAGAAAATGGGGCCAAAAGAGTTATGTTAATTTTAATCCCAAATAAAGAAGAATTAGAAATTCCAAAATTCAGTAAAGAAGAAGAAAAAAAATTAAGCAAGACGGGAGAGAGCAAGATCAATCTAGAAAATGAAAACTCCCTGATGAAAGGCAGTTAATAAACCACTTCCTAGAAAAATACTAGAAGACATACATCAGAAAACTCATTGGGGTACTCAAGCCCTATGCGATCACTTTTTAAAGCATTATAGATGCATTGAGATCTTCGGATTAGCAAAGCAAGTAACTGAGAAATGTATAACTTGCCAAAAGATAAATAAAAAGGTAATGAGAAAGACAACACTGGGAGGCCGCAAGTTAGCTCTGCAACCGTTTCAGAGTATTCAAGTGGACTTTACTGAACTTCCCCAAGTACAGAGGTGGAAGTTTTTATTAGTAATAATAAACCATTTAACTCATTAGGTAGAAGCTGTTCCCACTGTCAGAGCTACAGCTAATGTGGTGTGTAAAACCCTTTTAAAACAAATTATTCCCAAGTATAGAATGGTTAATAAAATAAATTCAGATAGGGAGACACATTTTACATCAAAAGTTTTACAGCAAATAACTGAAGCCTTGAGAATAAAATGGGAACTACATACCCCATGGCATCCACAAAGTTCGGGCCGGGTAGAAAGGATGAACCAGACTTTAGAGAGAACTTTAACAAAACTAATGATTGAAACACAAATGTCATGGGTAAAATGTTTACCTTTGGCCCTGTTGAGAGTCCGAACACAACCCAGGTCAGACCTGGGAGTGTCACCCTATGAGATGATGTTTGGATTACCCTTCCTGACCACCCAACATGAAACTGCTACTTATGAAGTAGGGGAAATGAGTGTTAGAAAATATGTCACCACAATTGCAAAGACGCTAGAAAATTTAAAGTTAAGAGAGATAATCCATCAAACCACACCTTTAAACTTTAAAATCCATAATATCCATCCAGAAGAATGGGTACTAGTGAAAACATGGAAAGAGCAATCTTTAACTCCACAATGGGAAGGTCCTTTTCAGGTACTACTGACGACTGAGGCAGCGATCCGAACCAGGGAAAGAGGGTGGATCCACGCCGGCAGAATATAAGGACCAGTAGAAGAACCGAAAGAATGGACTATAACATCTAAGCCGGGTGATATCAAATTGACTCTTAAACGAGGACTGGGTAGTATTGAATAATCCAACGGAAAAAGTCTTCATGTTTTAATAGACTGTATCCTAATCTCGAGATATCACAACCTCTATCATGCTGGCTGCGTTAAATGTGAATACATAAATTGTAAAAATTGGTACTGCAATTCACACAAACAACACCCCTTTGTATGAGGTGTTAAATAACAAATTTATTCCCTCAAAAAAAAAAAGCAAAGAAAGTAACGAAGAAATAGAAGGCAAGACCAGATTGGCAACTATAACTCGCTGCCAAGAAGATCATATACACCTGCTGTGGGCAGCAATCCCATAGGCATGGGAGGTGGGGGTATAAGCCATACCGGACCTCTATTACTCCTCCTTCTTGTTTTTAGTTTCTCGTCTTTTAAGATACCGGCAAAATCATGTCACAGGTGCTACAGGAAACTTTACATGGAAAGAAACAGAGGTTCCTTTTTTATTACACACACCCACGTTAACAGTCACTGTTATAACCCTTCCAAACTTAGTACCTGTACGCTAAATGGGAAAAAATACTAGATTGCAGAAAACCTAAGAAAAAATGAATGTCCAAAAGGGGAAAGATGAGTTTGTTTCACATTTGCCTTTAAAAGTAGGGTCCAAGATTTAGTAAAAGAACAAGAAGTAAAAAGAAAAGCTAAGGTAACACAGCAATCTAATTCTGTGTTAACCCCACACCAAAATTTATATACAAAACTTAAACAGCAATTAAAAAAGAAAATCGATATCTCGAGATTTAGAAAAAATCTGTTTGTAGAATTGGGGGAAAAAATAAGTAAGGAACTGAATGTAACCAACTGTTGAGTCTGTAGAGAAGCCTTAACATCAGAGAAATGGCCATAGAAAGGCAGTAGCTTAAGCCCAGTTAAACTCCTTAAATAGAACCAGACAAACATAAGAGGGGAAAGCCGACCAGAAGGGTAGATTCTAAGTTCAGCAGTAATAAGAGAAGAATGTCTCTGGCGCACTGGAAAGAATTTTCTTAGTGAAGTAAGAAATACTCCCTGCAAGAGGTATAAAACTAGTAATAGAACTTCTACATAGTGAATCCCAGAAAAACCAACTCTGTATTAGACCCAGAGAAAAACAAGAGAGAAAAATTGCAAGTATAATAGTGAAACCAAACTTTTTCAATGCAATGACACAGACAAGAATCCTTATTTTGAGATCCCAGAAATATCAAAATTTTGAGACAATATAAATGAACAGAAAAAAGGTTATTAGAAAGCACTAGATGGCTTATTTTAAATATGTGAGAAAAGAGCATACCCAAAACTTCCCCCCCAATGAAAAAGGAGTTGTACTCTAGAGATCATACAGCCAGAATTTTTCCTTTTACCAGAATCAGATAGAAATCAATTAAGAGTACCTGTTTATAAAGACTTAAAAAAGAATAAAAGAGAATTGATTAAAAGATATCAAAAGTGAGATGATGAAGAATAGCCCCCTGAACGCATACTAGAAACATATAAGCCAGCCACCTAGGCACAAGATGAGAGTTAGAGATATCGAACCCTGATTTATATGCTGAATCGTATTATAAGACTCCAAGCAGCTGTAAAAATAATAACAAACAAGACGGCCCGAGCACTAAAATTGATATCAAGTCAACAAAGCCAAACACGAGCTGCAGTGTATCAAAACAAGTTAGCTTTAGACTATTTATTAGCTGAGGAAGGGGGTGTTTGTAGAAAATTTAATACATCAGATTGTTGTTTAAAAATAGATAACAACAAAGATGCCGTCCTAGATATAGCCAAAGATATCAAAAAAATAGCCCATGTACTGGTCCAAAAATGAGAATCAATGTTAAAAGCTAGCTGGTGAGATAATGTATTAAAAATAAAATGGTAAAAGAAGCTAGGCTTCTTCCTTTTATGCGCTGCAGCTGGTTTGACATTTCTTCCTTGCTTGATCCCCTGTTTTATTCGACTAATCACCAGCGTAGTCCAAGGTATGCAAGTAGTCACAATGCCTGTAGACCCCAAATTAGCTACATCTAGAAAAGCACAAAAAATAATGGTGTTAAAGAAACAAAATAATATAGGAGATCCCTTTAAAGAAGCAAGATTGATTTGTGAAAAAAATAAGCAAATAATGAAAGCCAGAAAACAAGAATTATTGCTCAAGCCAAATGATTTGTAAAAATAAAAGAGAGAGAATTGTGATAAATAGATGCTATAATATTGGCTTTCTGCAAATGTTAAAATAAGTGATGTTAAAAGTAGCCTTTTAAACAGTAGTTTTGTCACAAATAGATGCTATATGTAAAATAGCTTTATTACAAAACAGATGCTATATAAAGTAGTTTTGTTGTAAAGATGTCCTTTTTTAATACTTTTTCATTCAACCAAAAACTTAAAAATAGCTATGCTTATGAACTATTTAGGCTCCTGCTACCAACTATCAGCAACAGATATCCCCACAGCGATCTGCTGATTCCGAGAACTACCAAGACAAGCGAGCAGAGACAGGAGAACCGCATTCCATTTTTGAACTGTTCCTGAAAAGGGTTTGAATATGCAACGCCAGAAGGCTTATCTGCTGATTCCGGGAACTACCGAGGAAACGAGAGAACTGCATTCCATTTTAAACTGTTCCTAGAAAGAGTTTTAAATATGTATAATTGTTTATGAATATGTATAATTGTTTATAAATATGTAATACTCCAAGTGTATGTAAAGAGTGTCTCCAAGACAGCAGGTGTGCTCTCGGCAGAGTGCCAAAGCACCCAGCACTGTGACTTTTTGCTTTATTATCTTTGTCCCTTATTGTCCTTTATTAAACTTTTCAATCCTAACAGGAGAGTGAACCTCATTTTTCACATCTGAGAAGGCTTATGCTGAAATAAACCTGGAAGTGTGGGCAGCCCCAGGGAAATACGGAAAACTAGATATAAAGCCTCTCCAAATTACTTTGAAGCAACCAGGACAAGTTGTGTCTAAAAAGCAATATCCTCTTTCAAGGGAGGGAAGGAAGGGGTTAGAGCCTGTCATTGAGTCCCTGCTAAAGGCAGGGCTTTTGGAGCCAGGGATCTCTCCCTATAACACCCCTATCCTGCCGGTTAAGAAACCAGATGGAACCTACAGAATGGTGCAGGATTTAAGAATAATAAATGAAATTGTCAAACCAAGGCATCCCACAGTTCTGGATCCCTATACCATCCTGAATCAGATCCCTTCTTCACATCAGTATTGCTCAGTACTGGATTTGAAGGATGCTTTCTAGGGGTGTCCAATTACAGAGGACAGTAAACAGTATTTTGCCTTTGAATGGGAACAGGAAGAAGAAGGGAAAATGGTAAAACAACAATTGACCTGGACAGTCCTCCCGCAGGGATATTCAGAGTCACCGGTTTTATTTGGGCAAGACTTGCAGAAAATGTTAAGAGAGTTTACTCCACCCTCAGGAGTTAGGTTGTTGCAGTAGGTGGATGACTTGCTTTTATCCAGAGAACAGGAAAAGGTGGTTGAAGAAGTTACTGTGAAGCTGCTTAATTTTCTGGCTAAAAAGGGGCTTAGAGTGTCTGAAAAGAAGATGCAGTTGGTAGAAAAAAAGGTTAAATATTTGGGACGCACTCTGACTGGAGGTTTGAGGTGCATTGATCCAGAAAGAATACAAGGAATTTTACAAGTACCATTACCCCAGACAAAAAGGAGCTACAGCAGTTTTTAGGGTTAGTGAGGTACTGCAGAGCATGGATTGAAGATTTTTCTGTTTTGGCCAGACCTTTATATGACTTTTAACCCAAGACAGTCCTAATGTTGTGGTATGGACACCAGAAAGAGGGCAAAGCTTTAGGAAATTAAAAGACAAATTGGTTAATGTCCCAGTCTTAGCTCTTCCAGACTCAGAAAAGGAATTTGAGCTATATGTGGATGTTAAACAGGGCCACGCTAAAGGAATTTTAGTGCAAGAGCATGGGGGAACACGGCGGCCTGTTGCTTATTTTTCTAAGCTGTCAGACTCAGTGGCCAGAGGCTGGCCCCATTGTCTGCAGAACTGTGCAGCCACGGCCTTGATGGTAACTGAGGCCCAAAAACTGACAAGGGGAGGGTATCTGATTGTTAAAGTTTCACATAAGGTTAAAGCTTTGTTAACTGAGAGAGCCTCTAAGTGGATGACCAGCGCTCGGTTATTACAGTATGAATCTTGTTTAATGGAACAGGAGGACTTAGAATTGAAATGTGGGGAAGAGTTTAACCCAGCCTCTTGTCTGAACAGCCCTAAAGAAGGGGGCAGGGAAGAAACCCATGACTGCATTCAGGTGATAGATCTCCAGACCCGGGCTAGGGAAGAGTTGCGAGACACTCCCTGGCCTGAGGGAGAAAATGTGTTTATTGATGGGTCTCCAAGGGTGGTAGAAGGGAAACGATTTACAAGATACCCTATCGTTAATGGAAGGGAATTAAAGGAAAGTGGGAGGTTGCCGCCCACCTGGTCAGCTCAGACCGCAGAGCTGTGTTCGCTTGTGAGGGCCTGTGAATTATACCGGGACAAGATAGTGAATGCTTTTACTGATTCTAAATACGCATATGGGGTGATACATGCATTTAGGAAACTGTGGGAAGAAAGAGGTTCATTAACCTGCAGGGGAAAAACGTTAGCTCATGAGAACCTAATCTCTCACCTATTGGAAGTAGTGAATTAACCAAAGAGGGTGGCAATTACACACATCAGGGGACACCAGGCAGGGTGCTCAGGGGAGGCACTAGGTAACCGACTGGCTGATGAAGAGGCTTGCAAGACTGCACTGTTGCCAGAAATCTCTAAGATCCTCCCCTTGCTCCCAGTAACTGCACCGCTGCCAGAGAAACTGTCTTTTCCACCAGAGGAGCTTGAGATAACTAAAAAGAGTGGGGCAGAGGAAAGAGGGGATAACTGGTTTACAGGGATGGTAAGCAGTGGATACCAAAAGCTCTGGCCTTACAGATATTAAAACAACTTCATGAAGGGAGTCATTGGGGCTCCCAAGGACTGGCAGAAGCCTTCCTCAAAATGTATGCTGCTGTGGGTCTTTTTACTCTGGCAGTGAGCTATTGAGAGGTGTTTGATTTGTGCTAAAACCAATAACGGGGTTACAAAGAAAATTGCCAGGGGAGGGAGGCCTTGGGCTGTACGTCCCTTCCAGAGATGCCAGGTGAATTTTACCGAAATGCCCCAAGTGGGAAGGTTTAAATATCTTCTGGTAATAGTATGTCAGCTAAAAAATTGGCCAGGAGCATTTCCATCTGTTTCAGCAACTACAGGATCAGTTATTAAAGTATTTTTGGAACAAATAATTCCAAGATATGGGATTGTGGAAGCAATAGACTCAGATAGGGGAACTCATTTTACAGGAAAAATTCTTCAAGGGGTTATGACTGCTTTAGGAATACAATGGAACCTCCATACCCCCTGGCACCCCTAGAGCTCAGGCCGGGTTGAAAAGGTAAATGGAGAAATAAAGAAACACCTCCTGAAGCTGGTGATAGAAACCAAGATGCCATGGGTATGGGTCTTGCCACTGGCTTTAGCAAGAATAAGGGCCAGAGCCAGGGGAGACATTCAATTATCTCCCTTTGAATTGATGTTTGGAATTCCTTACCCTTGTAATTCTCAATCTAGTGGGGGGGGGGGGTAGAAATAAGTGATGTATATTTAAAACAATATGTGGCCCGGATACTGTTTCTTGGGAAACCTCTTCGACAGGAAGCTCAGCTGGCACAGACCCTGCCTTTGGACTTTGCTGTTCACAACATCCAGCCAGGAGATTGGGTCTTGGTTAAAGAGTGGGAAGAAGCACCACTGGTGGTGAAGTGGCGTGGACCTTTCCAAGTGTTACTGAGCACAGAAACAGTCATCAAGTCAGCTGAACACGGGTGGACCCATCACACTCGGGTCAAGGTCTCTGAGGCCCCGGAGATTTGGACATCTCAGCTGGAGGAGAAAGACGGGAAGCCGCGACTGACACTCTGCAGGAGTGGACCGGAGCAGTAGCCAGTGCGTCGACATCGGGGGAAGCCCTGTGTGCCTACCCACAGACTGTCTGCTGGAATAGTCTGTGTGGGCATCCCTCCTCTCAGATCTCCAGTCACTGGGGGGGGCCAACCCTTACTGTCATTGTTTTCTTTATGTTAAGCTGTTTCTGTGCTTTCACTCGCCACAGGTGGTGCGGAAGACAACATGACAGTGAAAATTAGATTAGGAGATTAGATTACACCATTAAAATGTTTTTTCTAATAATCTTACCTTTATATTGTCAGTTAGGTTTGGGCCAAAAGCTGGAGAATAATTTTTTAACCTTAGGAGAGGTAGCAAAAACCTTTAACCTAAGCAATTGTTGGGTCTGTGGAGGACCGGGAGGATCTGAAAACTGGCTGTGGGTGGCCAGCTCAGTCAAACCTAAATGGTGGGTCAGCACCCTGAGTGAGGACCATAATGGAACAGGATTTTGGGATAAAGAAGGAAGTCCATGGCTGCTTCATTCCTCTGAAAGAGGCATTTATTTTCTAAATAGAACAGGAGGCGTATATGTGGGAAAAAGTGTTTGTGACTGGACTTTATCTTTGGGTTTAGACTGTTGGACCCCCGACTGCCCTCCTTACGATTGTTCCAGATATCGAGGCAGATGGAATCAAATGCATGTTAAGCTCACTAATGGTAGCTGGGTAAGGTGTTCCTACCATTACCGAAAGGATTTTGAAAGCTGTAAAGCAGTGGGTAAGGATAAGTTTTTTGACCACTTATTTTTAAGCTGCCCCCAAGATAATTCCACAAGTAGGACACATGTTGTCCGTGACTATCAGTGGAAGTGGCAACACTGGAACGGAACTCAAACCCTTTTTACCTCGTTCTGGTCCAGATCCAACAAAACAGATCTGGGATGTAACTGCAGGTGGAAACCTCATGTGGGAGCTTGGAAATGCAAATATTGTGATTCTTATGGTGGAGCAACTATTGTTGGGGGACTGTTAGGCCCAGGAAGCAAGCTGTATTTTGACCCCCCCAATTGATGAAGAGAATTGGGAAGGCCCCTTTGCCAACGAGAGCTGGGCTTTGAAGGGGCATTATTGGATTTGTGGCCAACATGCTCATTGCAGGTTAGCCCCAAACTGGTCAAGGATATGTTATGTGGAGTTGTCTTGGTTTGAAAGATAGGTGTCTGTCAAGGAAGGCAGGAGCCTCCCCTGAAATGGAAAATGCAACCCCTTCCCGCCGAATTATTATAATTTTGAAATTAAGGGGCTTTCAGGCAAAGATATGAGGGGTAGGAATAACAGTTCTTTACTAATATATATATATATGTATGACAAGGCAAACAAACAACAATAACTATGGCAGTAACGGCAAACAGAACCACAAACCCAGTGCCAGCCTCTCTCGGCTATCAGGCACCCCCCCCTTCGGTGCAGTTACAATCACAGCAGGCAGGGGCGGCTCCGGGGTCCCGGGAGGGGATGGACAAAAAGCTTCACAAACCCTCTGGGCAGCTGGTCCTGGTGCCCGGCTGGACTCTCAGGAGCAGCAGGCTGGAACAGCAGAGACGAGCACAGATCCCAGGTGGCAGACGAGATGTATCAAACTCCGGGGCTGCAGTGGGAGCTCCGGGAGGTCTCAGCTGGCAAGGGTGTGTAGGATTACAGTGTAGCAGAGGGTCCAAGCGGCGGCAGAAGCAGAGTGGCTGCGGCCCGGCTCCCAGCAGGGCAGGGAAAGGTGGGCTTGGGAATCCGGGTTTCTCAGGTAGAAGGAAAACAGCCGAAAAGCAGCAACCTCCAGCTCTGACCAACTCCTTCTGAACACTGCCGGGCACCAGCAAAACCCCGCTCCCCCACCCCCCAGGTGAAAAACGAGTAGCTAGTTGGACCCCTGCCCTCTGTGGCCAGCTCTTTTGTTCTTCTTAAGCACTCAGTAATTTGTCCCCCTGGCAACATATATGGGAAAAATTCTTTAAGAGAAAAAGAAAAACAGGAGAACTCCTAAAACCCCCAACAGGAGTATATTAGACCGCTGTTCCTTTTGTTACCACAGGTTCAGGGAAGTCAGTTAGGAATCAAGGTATATGATGATCTAATCAGAGAAAAGCAGTCAATTGACGCATCCCTAGCTGGAAGGAGCACCCAAAAGTGGGGAAAAGATGAATGGCCACCTGAGCGAATCATACAACACTACGGACCAGCCACTTGGAATCCAAATGAACTAATATCGGGTGCCAGAGAACCCATTTAAAATTTAAATCAGATAATTAGGTTACAAGCTGTCTTTGAAATAATATTTAACCAGACAGCTACAGCTCTTGACCTTCTTGCTGATCAATCCACTCAGATAAAGAATGCAATATTTCAACATAGGATAGTATTAGATTATCTGTTAGCAGAAGGAGGAGTGTGTGGCAAACTAAATGACTCGATCTGCTGTTTGCAAATAGATGACAATGGAAAAGTGGTGAAACAAATAACAAAGAGAATCAGAAAGTTAGCCCATGTACTAGTCCAAACGTGGAAAGGAGGGGAATGGAACATGTTTTCGTGGTTATCTGGTGGACCATGGGTTAAACAAAGACTTTTTTTCCTCTTATGTGCTGTAGCAACTCTAATCTTTTTACCATGCATGATCCCTTGCTTAGTGCAGCTTATTCAACATGTGATCAAAGGAATGCAGGTAGTAGCCATGCCTACAGATCCAGAGATGGCTACAAAAGGACAGAAAATGATGTCACCACAAATAATTGCAAAACCAAAAAAGACCCAGGAACAAAAAAATTAAGTCAATGATAACTAAAGTTTGTAAAGACAATTATTAAAAAAATATAAGAGGAGGGATTGAGAGGAATGCAGAACTTGTCTTTACAAACAAGCTGTGGGCCTGCTGGTAGACAAGGCTAAGCACTATGAGATAAGAAAGACAATGGGAAGAATTCCATTGATTGATGAATTAAAGAGATATGTATCTTCAAACATACCAAAGGTCTGCTGACAAGGGGGGGGGGTTATACATTAGAAGGGAATTTTTAGATATTAGGCATTCTGGGAAGTCTGTACCTCTCGAGTACCTCAGCCAATGGGGAAAGAGAGAGGGAAATGCGGTCGGGAAACTAGGGAAAATAGGATAAAAAGGAGGCTGCGCCGTCCAAAAATTCGAGACACTCCAGGGGAATGCCCCATGGCCTCTCCCTTTATTCGAATAAAGGGACTCCTCTGTCTCCTTTTTGGACATAAACCTCTGGTGTTTGTGGATTAATTTTCCTGTCACACCCAAGTCAGTGATGAAGGAAGAGCTGAAACCCTGAAGGAAGAGAAAGAGGAGATGCTTCAAACCTAGAAGCTGAAATTCTGTTGTAAGGCTATGGTGATGGACTATGATACATCAGAGTACCCATTGTAATTTCATGAAAGCATGGGGAGTGGAGCGTTCAAACTGCAATTGTGAGCAAAAGTACCTGTGCTGAAATAAACAAATGTTGAAGTAGCTGTGATTTGATGAGAAACTTGAACAGAGAGATTAAAGTGATGAAGTCCCTTGCTCCCAGGGAAGAAGAAGACCTCTGTTCCTAGAGATGAAGATGCTCCCAGAGATAGGTGAAGAGAACCTTTTGCTTCTGAACAGCTCATCCTTAAAAATGGTACCCCATTACCTCAAGATCGAACCCTCAAAAGCAGTTGTGGGGAAAGCTGTAAGTCGAGGGAAGGGACTTTCACATGCAAGCAGAGTGTAGATGCTGAAAAGCTTTAGCAGAGAAATTTTCCAGCTTTCTGTAGCATTTTGTGAGAGCTCTGCGTTTCTCACAGAAACTATGAAAAACATTGCTACGGGTTCTGTAAACTAACTTTATCTTACACCTGCTGTTATTCAGCAGCAGGGTTGTTATGGTATACTGAAGAAAATATTTTCAAATGAATGTTTTGTAGCCTCCACCAATCATTCTAGGAGGTGGATGATCAGTGACCAATGACCTTATGCCATGCTGGTGAACCAAGTTATATAAACTGATTTGTAATTAGTTAAATAAGTGTTATTGTTCGTGGTGCAACAGCGACAAGCAGAGAACCATCCAGGGCGGCTGTCTTGCTGTGACGTTGAAGCCAGGAGAGACTGTTTCTTGTGGAGATGTCTCCATAGCATGAGCAAGAGAGACTCCTCTCCCTAAGTGAACTGAAAAAGATATTATAGAGGTGGTAAACTGACTGAAAATCACATGGGTTGTCTTTTTATGTTGTCAGTGGGAGAAGGGAAAAAGGTGGGGGAAGGAGAAGTGTTCTGAAGGTTTAGTCTGACTTTTTTTTCCCCTTTCTTTTAGGTCTGTTAATAAACTTCTTTATATGCTTTAAGTTTTGTGCCTGCTTTGTTTTCTCCTAATTCTTATCTTAGAGAAGGAAAATAAGTAAGTTATGGATATTTCAAACCAAACCACTGCACACTGCCAAGTCCACTACTAAACCATGTCCTCAAGTGCTACATCTACATGGCTTTTAAATACCTTTAGGGGATGTTGACTCAACCACTGTTGCTTTTTTCCCCACGGACGAGTAGAGAAAAGACACAAAGTCCAGGCTCAGGGATAAATGGAAGCGATTTAATAATCTTTCCAAAGGCTTTTATATGTTAGTTCACAAAAGTGTGTTAAATGGCATAAGGTAATTGGTCCTTCGGCCATCCACCCCTTGAGGGAATTGGTCAAGTTCTAAGACACCCATCTCTGAATGTTTTTCTAGTTAGAACCATAACAATCCTGTAAAACAACCTGCAGGTGCAAGAAGTTTACAAAACTGTAACATTGATTTGAGTTACTTGCATGGGAAAGACAGAGCTCTCACAAAATGCTGCAGAGAGCTGAAGAAATTCTCTGCTGCAGCTTTGTCAGCATCCATAACCCCGTCTCCTGCTCTTCTAACAAACTGAGTGCAATTACCAATAAACTCCCAAAACAGGCTACTGAAACTAGGACTGGGGTTAGGACAGAGAAACTACCGATCATACACACTTTGAACAACTGACTGTACTTCTGTTAACTTCTTATAAATCATTATCACTGAGCACAGCTAAATATAAATCCAGATTCGTGCCCCTGCTCTGTAAAAGTTTCTTATCAGCGATAAGATCGGACTAAGTTGTGGATAGGCAAACAGGCCTAGGGACTAAAAAGGCACTAGTACTTCAAACAAGCCTAGGGACTAAAAAAACATGCATGTATCCAGCCAGAGAGACAATATGAACTCAACTAACATGGTGACTAATTTACCCCAGCACCAAGTAATTAAATTCAGACCAAAATGTAATTAGTACAGGGTTTTTCACTTTCTTTCGAGCCCCTCATTGGGCGCCACTAAAATATTTCTGCCGGTTCGGCCAAAATCTAGCAATAGATCCTCTGAGAGAAAGCAGGTTACAACTACCCTTTCCTCTACCAGGTTCGGGAAAAAAAGAAATTTTCCTCCAAGGAAAGTGAAAGAGATAAAAACTATTTAACAAACACACAGGAAAAGAATAATAATGCTAAATAATAAAACAACTCTCTGTGGAGAGAAACCTGGGAAGATTTCAGAGTCCTTCTGTAGGTGTGGTCTCTCTCCTCCTCGGAGCTGGGTCGGCGAGGGCGTGGGCCCACCTCCGGGCCTCGGGGAAAAATTCTCCCGATGTGTTTTGATGTTGTTGAAACAGTCCAGAAGAGAAAAAAGGAAAAACCAAAGTCCCAGGAAACAAAGTTCAGCTCTCTGTCTCATGCTGGAGGAAAAAAAAAAAAAAAAAGCTGGCTGAAGAAGCAAGAAGGGTGCTTCCTCCTTGCTACCGCAGCTGGAGAATGCAGAGGAGTGTAATCTCTGTGTCCTTCAGAGACTGCTTTGAAAAGTTCATTTGGTTTTTTTTTTCCTCTCAAGCTCAGTTTAAAGGCACAGAAAAGGCACAAAATTAATTTTTGGGCATAGAGCTTGATAGGGGATACACACGACAGAGTCACCCCAAGACACCATGCACCAGCTGCAGGCAAAGTGGAACGGTGCAATAGATTGTTGAAAATCACCTTGAAGGCCCTGGGTGGGAGAATTTTCAAAAATTGTGAACAGCATCTAGCAAAAGCCACCTGGTTAGTTAACACCCGAAGTTCCATCAATAGAGCTGGTCCAGCCCAATCTGAATCCCTGCATACAGTAGATGGAGATAAGGTTCCAGTACTACATGTTAAAAGTCTGTTAGGAAAGACTGTTTGGGTTAATTCTGCCTCGAGTACAGACAAACCCATCCGTAGGGTTGTATTTGCTCAGGGACCTGGTTGCACATGGTGAGTAATGCAGAGATAGAACAACATGTTGTCTACCGCAGGGAGATGTGATTGTTGGGTAAAAACCATCTGTAATGTGAAATGCCTGTATACCACTGCTTGCTGAGTGTGACTGTCACTGTTTGTACATAGCTGTATATATGTATATATATGTGTATGTATTAATGTGTGTGTGTAATGTTAGAATACATTAGTTTGGGCATTGAGCCGACGATATGGAATAAGGGGTAGAATGTCTTGGGGTGACTTTATGATGTTGTATCCCCTATCGCTGCTTTATGCCCAGAAATTAACTTGGTGCCTTTCTGTGCCTTTAAACTGAGTCTGAGAAGGGAGAGAGGAAAAAAACCGAGTGAACTTTTCAAAGCAATTGTTCAAGGACACAGATACACTCTTCTGCTTCTGCTCTGGCAGCAAGGGGGGAGGAAACACCCTTCTGGTTTTTCAGCCAGCTTTCGTCTTCTTTTCTCCGGAGAGGGACGGAGAGTTGAACTTTGTTTTCCTGGGACTTTGGTTTTTCCCTTCTTCTCTTCTGGACTGTGCCAACATCAGAACACATTGGGAGAATTTTCCACTAAGGCCCTGGATGTGGGCTCACACCGACCCAGCTCCGAGGAGGAGGCGAGAGACCACACCTACAGAAGGACTCTGAAATCTTCCCAGGTTTGTCTTCACAGCGAAAGGTTTTGTTATTTAGCATTATTTTCCTTTTCCTGTGTGTTTTATTAAATAAATAGTTTTTATCTCCTTCACTTTCCTTCGAAGAAAATTTCTTTTTTCCCGAACCTGGTGGGAGAGGGGTAGTCGTAACCTGCTTTCTATCAAAGAATATTTTCCTCCAAATTTGGCCAAACCAGCACACCTTTATCAATAAACAGTTCTCAGATATAATAATGCCACATTTGCGCTTTATTTTCATCCAAGAAATCTCTCAAAAAGAATCCTCCCCGACTCCCCCTTTTACAGCAGGATGGGACAAGTGCTTAGGGACATGGTTTAGTGGTGGACTTGGTAGAGTTTAGTTAATGGCTGGACTCAATGATCTTAAGGAATCTCCAGGAAATGGAACATGTATTACACAAGGCAAAAGATGGCAGGGAAGATGCTCAAGTAATATAGCTGTTCTCTTTCTGCTATCAGCTCCTTTTTGAATGTTAATAATGCAAATGTGTTCAAACTCAGTTTGATTTCAGCAAAAAGAAAGTCATAACACTCTCTGCCACAAATCTTTGTATAACACTGTATCAAGACACCCTTACAGAACACATGATGGATAATGCTGGCACAGGAGCCTTGATTTCCTTTGCTTTGTTGTAAATGATAGAATCATTTAGTTTGGAAAAGACCTCTAAGATCACTGAGTCTGACCATTAACCCTGCACTGCCAAGTCCAAGTTAAGGTACTGTTGAGTTTGTAATTACATGTTGTTTATAGCATAAAGCAAAAAATGGTGTCAGAATGGTAACACAGTGTGAGTGGATTGTGGAAGAACAGCCAAATGTATCTGACTCTGGATTTCCCTGAACAAGGACATGTGTTGAGGATGCCTAATAGCTGTTTGCTTATTGAATAGTGAAGACTGTTCATTAAAATCTGTTTTAACTCCTTGGCGCCTGCCATTGCTCTAGGGAAATCACTTCTGGTGCCAAAAGATTAAGTACTACATGTTCAAATGGTTTAATGTATTTAAACTGTTACGAGTGATATCCAAGAATGAAGTCAGCTAGCTGATGCATTAGAAAGGAAAACCTATTAATAAGCTATCACTGCAGACTGCTCATGAGTTTATACTTGGTTTAAAAATATTGCCCACCTCTTGCTTCAGTGGTGTTTATACAGTTTTATTAGTACTTTAGTAAAGTTTTACATGCTTAACACTATCTGTGGTGAACATACTTTATAAAGTTCTTCTTACTTATCCTTGCTTGCTGTCTTTTCATTTACCAGAGCATGATATTGTTTTACTATTCTTCAATTGCAAGCATGATAAAACAAACCTTATGAAATACATTATTAAATATATAATGTAAATAAAATATTCATCTAGATAAAAGCTTTAATACAGTATCTGAATTTTAAAGTTTACTTATTTTCTTAATGGCTGGTGAGTAGCTATTGGAAAGAACAGTACAACCAACCAACCAACACCACAAACAACTTTTCTGATCTTTGTATGCCTTGTTCAATCTCTCAACCTTTTGGGAAAAGGTAACCATTCTTTTCAGGATTATCTTAAAACTCCTTTGGAAATCACTGTGTGGTGGTGTTGGTTTCCCTGTTTAAACTATGAGCATCACTTTTTTTTCTTCTAGTCAGAGAATATATCCTAGTACCATGTTCTCTGAGTTTAAATACAGCACCTGGGAATTCAGAGTGCAAAACTGCAGTGTCAACACATTGGGATGCTCACACTGCAGTTGGTCAGAGCATCAGCTCCTGCTGTGTGATATTTGGTACATTGGGTGGAAGTGTATAGTGTATGATAGTAATGGTATATGGAAAACAACCTTGTCACTGGCTACTCAGCAATATGCCTTGTATTTTGACAGGTTATATATGATAGAGGCACGATTGTTTAGTTATTTTTTATAATTGTCTTATCTGGAAGAATTCTCCTCTCAGATTTTGCAGTTCTAATACTTTCACTTTTTCTGAATGCCCAATTTGTGCTTTTTCCCTGCTAGACTGTTTTAAACCCAGAAGAAAGCTGTGAAATTGTGCTTTGTGTCATAAAATGGGATTATCGAGGTTTTTCATTTTGCAAAAAGTTTGAGTGCATGGCTATGTTTTAGCCTACCATTGTAAAGTTGTAATGAATAAATTGCACAAAGTCCAGTCCCTGCTAACAGCACTGTTTATTGATTTCCTTCAAGAATAGTCAGACCACTAGTAGAAGTTTGTTCCTTTTGACAATTTTCAGATGGTTCTTTAACCCAGGAAGTGCAACCTTTGACTCTTCATCCATAATTGGGAATTTGCATATAATTTTGGAGGATATTGCACAATTTTAATTGCAGGAAAATCCTTATAGAGACTTAAACCATATTCTTTAAGAGTCAACTAAAAAAAAATACTGATATTAATAAATCCTCTACTGGACCCAGCATATGCTGATCTGAAGCTGGAGTTACTCTTGTTAACACAAATAATTCACCTTTCTGCTGTCTGTATCCCATAATTTCTGCAGTCTTTATTGTGATTCAGTGATATAAGAGGGCATATGCTGTGTATTGCATTCTAAATCAAACCATCAGTTCATTTAACCTATTCCCTGAGCTGCAGCAGGAAACTTTATCCATTCTCTATAGAGAAGTTTTTATCATGAGACTGCTAAGGACTGTATTTGGTGTATTAAAGCAAATGTCAGGACATAGAGGAGGAAATAAATAACAATACATTTAATGCAAACTTCAAATGATTTCATGAATGTTCAGCTATCATATAAAGGAAATGATGGATTGCAATTAGTTTATGTACTCATTATTAACACTCTTAAGTGAAAGTTGGGAGCTTTTGAGCGATCAAACCACAAAACCCAAAGAAGCCTTAAGTCTGCTGGTTGTATAATAAATTGAATGGATGGGGCTTTAGGTACTGGTTTGTAAGTAATGAATTATTTCATTACTGGTATCTAAGTTCAATCCTATCTGTAGGAGCAATAGGGCAGAAAAACAAGTAGCATCTAAGGTGAGGCTATACCTTGCTATTGCTTGAATATCTTATTAATATTAGACACATCCAGCTGATACAGCAGCTCAGTTCAGGTCTTGCCAATATAATAGGTTTTTGAGAAGAAAGACTTATACTGTCTATGTTAGACCCTGTATCATGGCCAAGGATGGAGCTGGGCTAGTTTTAGCAGAAGTGGAGTCTCCTGGCAAATATGCTTTATTCTGGGTAAGCCATTTTGCCTGTGTGGCATCTGCTAATCCAATGTCTGTAATGTGCATAGCTTTGAAAAAGTTTAAAAATAAAAATGTATTATTTGTGTAAATGTTATTATTTATTTAAAAATATTGAAATTATTTATGTAAAAACCCCACACCAAACCCAAAACAAACAAACCTCACCAAAAAGCCAAAATCTTACAGTCTTGGGGTGATTTTATGATGTTTAGTCTATTCCCTAATTGTCTGCTTTATGCCTAAAAATGGTTGCTGTATCATTAAGGTGGGTCCGGAGGGAGAGGGGAGCCCTGGGGCTCTTTGTCGGGCTTTTTCAAAGCCTCACTCCCCAGGCATCTGGGTGCCATGCCGTCTGGTTTTTTTTTGCTAAGCTAGCTTGGTTTTTTTGTTAGCTTAGGCAAGAAGTTTTTTCCCTTCTCTGGCCTTGGAGAGGCTGCAGCAGCAATCCTTCGGCAGCTTTTCAAAGTGAACTGGACAGTTTGGTTTTGGTCCAAGATCAGAGAGAACAACCAGCGGTAGAGGAGTCGGCTGGTACTGGTGGGAAAGGTGAGGGGCCACTCCATTTCAGCCGAACGTCTTGGAAAAAGCTGAGCTGGCGAGAGAAAGCACACCAAGCCCATCTGCTTCATCTGCTGCGAAGAGGGGACCAAGACTAGGGATTCACCAGGTTCCCATTTGTTTGCCGGAGCTGCTGCGTGAACCTTTTAGTTTGTTTTTTTTCCCTGAGGCAGGAGCCAGCACCATCTTTCTCCCCACCACGTGGCAGGTTTTTTCTTTCCCTGGCATTTTGGGTTTTTGTTCTGGTGTGTGTTTGGGGGGTGGGGGGGGTAAGGTCTGACAGTTCAATATCTAGCATTTATTTACCTTTTCTTGTGGACACTCTATTTGTCAATAAACGGTTGGGTTTTTTCACTTTCATCCACTGGTATTCATTTCCTATTGGCAGAAAGGGATTGTTGGAACCTCTTTTTTTTAGAGGAAACACTCATTCCAGAGTGTTTTTCTCCTAAACTTGTCTCTCAACCTGATACACGGAAAAGACTCCACAACTCGAAAGTTGTAAAGTAGGTATGTTTTAATCAGCTGAGACGCATGGGGAATCTTTCCTCCAAAGACATGCGCACCTTCAGCGGCTCTTGACTTAGTATTTATCCAGTTACAAACTACATAGGCATCAAATTACACAATATGCCTATAAATATTCGTTGCCTGTCCCCGCTTCGTATTATAATTAGCTCTAAAGTCATTAACATATCAGTGCGCTTGCGCAGTGCCACCTGGTAGTCGCAAGCCGGGGTCTCTGGGATGAAGTAAAGGTCTTCCTCAGATGAAGTAAGTGGTCTTCCTCGGGTTGAACTTTTTACCTCGCCTTCTTGCACGTGCTCTCTGAGTTCCTGGCCCAAGTCCAAACTTCAGAGCTGGTTTGGGCTGGTTTCAGGGTCCAAGCAGGATCTTCGGTCACGGTTTCTTCCCCTTATCAATGGTCTCCTACATCCTCCCTTTTGCTTGGCAAGCGCAATAAATGTTAAGCAAGCAATATGCATTGTTTAGCAAGCAGCTACACAATTCAGCAATACTAGCAATACCGTGATCAATAGGTAATTCTTAAAATTCTAAGCCCCCTGTATCAGTCCCCCCTTTTCTATAAAGTTAGTAAATTCTTTTACTAATGCACATTCTTCTTCTAACAAACTCTTACGATAAGCGTCTCTTAGTGTTTTACCATGCGCGTTTATCAAAATGGTTAAAAAGGATAATTTTCTTAACACTCTATAATTCCAAACAAGCAGCATAATGGATAACAAAAGGCTAACAGCTACCAAAATCAACAACACAATTATGAGGTGACATAACGTATTCAAAATGCCAGTTGCAGTGGGTGACCATTCAAATAGCGCATCCCACCAATTGTGAGTTGCATCTTGTTTTACTCTCTTCAAGACCTTGCTTATTTCTTGTGTCATGATGGACAGTAACCAAGGTCTTTTTCCCATTTCTTCGGATTCCTTTTAAAATTTTAATCATATCCTGATGTTTTATTAATTGCCTTACTAATGTAAGGTTCATTCCAATAGGTGTGGGTAACAATTGGTGGTACAGGGTGTAGTTTGACCTTACCAATTGATGGGATACAACTGGTGCTGAACACGAGAAGTCACACCCAATAATCCTGGTAAAATTACAAACACAGAAATTAGAATAGTTTTTAAAAGAAACATTGTCATTATCTATTTCTACGAAAGTACAAGCGATTCTCAAACATACACAACCTTGGCCGATATAGATGAGTACCGTCTCCTGGGTAGTATCTGGCTGGATTTCAAAATGACAAATGCCTTGCTCAGCATCAAGGCATATGTCTTTGGCATCAATTGTGTTACCTTCACAGATAGACCCTTGTTGTTCCTGTGTGATACAAGATTCCAAATTCACAGTTTGCCACTTTTCTTCTACCATTTGGGCCCACACTCTATGTTCGGAGGGGTAAAAGACTGTTCCCTTGTGATTCAATCCTAGTGCAACAATAGGGTGGATTAAGTAAATGGTGGCATTACATATGGTGAAAACAAAGGCTGTAGCTATATTAGCAATTGGATCATAAGTAAAATTTGCCAAAGTCCACCAGGATTGAAGTTTTCTTTCTAGCCCAGTAGCATTATTCCAAACAGCTTCTCGAATCTCAATAGGAAAAACACCTTCATTCCCTTCTCTTATGAATAAGGAGGCTGTTGACTTCATCCATAACTGAGCTTGAATGCAGCTAAGGGCTAGTGAGACATTGTCCTGGACCGCACCAAGGGCGTTAATTATCAATTTGTGATCTTGATCATGAGCTTTTGCAAAATCCGGGAATATTTTTGAAACTTGCCACTTGTCTTAAGGAGGTCTGATGCTGGTCAAGCACCACTATGCCACGACCTTCCTAGAGAGAGTGTCCTGCAGAGAACAACTCTTCTAGGGGCGAGGGCAAGCCCCCCTGGACAGTGGGTGATCTCAGCAAGTGTAGCAATTTCTCAGCTACAAGTGATTCCAGCTCTTGTGATTCAGCTCTTTGTGAGATCACCCGAGGCAAACTCGGGGACAGAGAGACAGGAGGCCTGTATGGCAATTCCACAGAGGCAGCTTTAATTGTCCAGCAGTCCCTGCAAAGGGGGGCCAGGGACAGACCTCCCTAGGTTTCAGGGCAGACTCAGGGCCCTTTTTATGGGGAAGGCAGAGGGTGGGGTAGAAACCAATTAGCCAACTGGATACAAGGTATTACCATAGGGGAACAAAGCATGCTGGGGTTGGTTGCTGTAACCTAGAGGTGAGTTGCTGGAGAGAGTCCCTTTTGCCCTCAGGCCTCTCTCCTCCAAGGGAGCACAGACAGCTCCTGTGCTAAGAGTTCATAGCCCTCCACAGCCACTGACCGTTCCCTAATGCTAATAGGGAAGACTGTAGGGGTTGTTTTAACTTGGTCAGGTCACTAGTTGCTGTGGCCAATTTATTCATCAGTATCTCTGAGTCAATTCCATTTAGGACTCCCAATTCTGTTCCTAGCATGCCAGTCAAATCTCTTTGCATTCTACTTTTGAGGGGTGTTTGTTTGTGTAGCCGTGCTGTCCACCCTTTAAAGGATGTTTGTATTAAAGGGGAGCAGGCTGGTTGTACTTCAGAAACATTAATTTGCATTAGTATATCTACACGTTTAAGAACGTAAAATTATACCAACAATCTAATTCACTTGAATGACTACAAATTTCATCATGCCTGTCTGTAGGAGTAGTTGAGACACTAATTTGGGTTGCCTTTTTATGAGTAGTTCTGTTAATCATTAGGCATCATATTTTAATTTCTTCTCCTACAGTCCCTTGAAGTTGCCATGTTTTTGTCTTTCCCATTCTTGCCTTGTATATACTTGGTTTCCGTGCATGACCACAGTTACTAGATTTAAGTCCTTTAGATCAAAATATTTTCCCATTAGTCCAGTAAACCTAATAAAGGCTTGGGACCAGATGTCCTTTTGTCCATGGACAGCCTCACAGCCAAAAATTACAGATACGACTGCAGAAGGAATGATCCTCATCAAACCCATGACGGGTTGGCCTTTATCTCTTCCCAATTTGATTTGGCTATTTCCCAGTCGCGTTCTGGGACTTCTCAATTGTGTGGCAATGTGATTTGTTTTCCACACAAATATCCACAAATTAACAACTCCTCGTTTTCTCTTCTAAAACACCCTCTACACCTTGGTCGTGCTCTAGAAATGTGGCAATAAAAATGTTCCCCACAGCTATAACAATAACACAATACCCACGGTTTACAATTTGCGCAGCTGCACTGGTTAGGACGAGTCATGAACTCGTTATTTGTCAGCCACGGTTCTACCTTGGGTAAGCTTTAGTTTCAGTTCATCACCACCAGGGGTCACTCTCCACGGGGCCTCTGGAGCCTTCTTTACTCTGGTGTGATGAATCCAGGCGTTCTGTTCTTTAATCTTGATTGCTGTGAAAGTAGTGAGAAGCACCTGGAATGGTCCTTCCCACTGTGGCTCCAGAGTCTTTTCTGTGAGAGACTTAACATATACATAATCCTCAGGCTGTATATCATGTACAGGGCCATCTAAACCTGGGCTTCAGGTCCCAGCCACATGCTTTTCAATTTTCCTGAGCTGCTTGCTCAAAGCTACCATATAGGTGGCTAGCGTTTCTTCCCCAATTTGATTAGATATTCCTTTTTGCACTCCGTATGGTCTCCCATAAAGCATCTCAAAAGGATTTAACTTCTCCTTAGTTCTAGGTTTGGTCCTTATTCGTAACAATGCAAGTGGGAGAGATTGGGGCCAAGATAAGTTGGCTTCTTGTCCTAACCTTACAATTTGTTGTTTAATTGAGTGGTTCATTTTCTCTACTTGGCCACTTGATTGAGGGTGATATGGAGTGTGAAGTTCCCAATCTATACCCAAATGACAGCTAATCTGCTGTATCACCTTTGAAATAAAGTGTGGTCCTCTGTCTGAGGAAATTGTGGCTGGGACTCCGAAACGTGGTATTATTTCTTGTAACAATGCTTTAGTTACCTCCCAAGCTTTAGCGGTTCTGGTGGGGAAGGCTTCTGGCCATCCTGAAAAGGTATCTGTTAATACCAACAAATATCGGTACCCCCCTTTTCTCAAGAGTTCCTTGAAATCAATCTGCCACTGTTGCCCAGGCCCATGGCCCTTCCCAATTTGACCCATTTTTGGTTTAGGGGTATTCTTGGGCTTAGTCTGGAGGCAAAGATCACATTGTTGGGTTACCTGTATAACAGTACCTTGTAGGTTTCTTGCAATAATTCTTTCAATTAAATAGTTATACAGGGCATCTGTTCCCCAATGGGTTTTCTGGTGTTCTTCCTTTACTAATGACCACAACAAATAAGAAGGAATGTGGGACGCTAGCTGGGGATTACCAGAAGGGGCCCAGTGTCCTTTCTGCAGACGTCCTCAGGTGGGCAGCTGCAACTTGCGCAGGCTGGCTCCTCTGCTCTAGGAGCAAACCCCAGGAAAAGATAACAGGAGCGTCAGCAGAGGCAAAGAAGAGGGGGAGGTTCTCTGTATAGGTTCCACAAGCAAGGTTTATTCCATGTGCAGGTGAAGGGTCCAGGGACAAGGAACAATTTGAGGGTAGGGTCCAGGGTTCTTATACTCAGTGGATTAGGGGTGGAGTGAAGGGAAACAACCAATCGGATAGCACCAAATGGGATGGACTAACAGGGAGGTATCTAATGGGAATAACTTGGACAAGGGATTTATGACAATGAACCAATAGGGCATCTAGCTGAGAAGAACTTTCTAGACTTAATGCACAGTCAAACAGGGAAAATACATATGTATAAGCATATACATAAAATTGGGTGGGAAATGCATTAACCAATCAGTATCAAGTATGTAAATAGTGAACACAAGGGTCTGTGGGAACTCGCCCTAACCTTGGGGAATGTGCTATACCTTGGTGCCTGTCCACCAGGACTTAGGGTCCTTGCTGGTCATGGTGGCCACAGCCACACTCACTACAACATCTCCCCCTTTTTGTTTTTTTATTAAAGAGTTTTCCACAGCCTGAATGAGAAAGTTTTTAAAGCAACTTAGAACAAACAAAATAAGGATGACAATCAGGACAAACCAAATTATGGACTTAATAATAGAGGACCCCCATCCTGACAACCCAAAGTTTTTTAACAAGTTGTCTGCCCAGTCCTCCGATTCCTCCTTGATTTTCTGGATGGGGTTCTGCATCTCCTGGAGCGTCGCATGAATGCTTTTACTTCTCGATGTCAAATTAAAACAGCATAGTCCTTCAAATCCTTTGCAGCCGTGTCCATGGGCCAGTAGCAGGAAATCTATCTCAGCTCTGTTTTGTAGGGTCACATGCCTGGTGGATTCTTCATCTTCCAGTAACTGGCTTAAAGCCCTGGATGTTAAGTTGGCCTGCTTTGTTATCCAGCACTCCATATGGGAAATATCCCCTAGGGCTTTAGTGGCGGCTATCCAAGGTAGAAAAACAGAAGCTGCTACCCTTTTCAAGTGTAACCAATTGACAATTTCATCATCGCAATTTGGGTCCAATTGTTTAACTTCTCTCTTCTGGCGGGTCAATTTCGTTCTCTTTGTTTTATTTGGAGTGAGCAACGAAAGCCGGCCAAGGGTGCATGGTTCCCCCAAGAGATGCGATGGAATGCCGGCCCAGGCTCGGTTACCACAAAGGAGGAAAATTCCAGTGGGTAACTTTTTCAGGTGATAATCGATGGGACTGATTTGGTTGAGGTTTTATTACACCAATTGAGGAATGTGTATGTTTTGTCGCTTGGCTTTACCAGTTTCAGGTAACTGTATGATGTTCCCACAGCCAATCTATAGTCCCAATTTACACAAATATGTGCTCTAGAGGACCCCAATAGTTCTAGTTCTTGGGGCTCTTCTTTTGCATCTTTCAATGAGTTCACCCATCAGTCCAAATTGCTTCCTGGGCTCAGAAACGGCATTTCGTGTGTTCCCAAAGGGATTCCCACAAGGCATGACGATAGGGGATCGTCTACATTATCCATGGACAAGCACATGTGTTCCTGGCGGATGGTTCTTGCCAGGGTGGTCCACACATTGTCACGAGGCTGCAGGACTATCCATGTGGCTCTCCTTGATGTTATTGGGAGGATCCATCCCCACATCAGGAACCGGAGGTAATTCAGGGGCAACATGAGTGTCAGGATGAGTTCTCTGCAAAATATAAACACAATATTGATAATCGAATCAATGCCCTATTAGTTCCCCCCTAAAACTTAAAACAGTTACAGGTTTAGGGATTTATTCATGGAAGGGCAGTAATGTCCAAGGGTGTGGAGTGTCCTCGTCGCTACCGAGGTGACATCTCTGGACTCATCTTCATTTTGCAGTTTCTGTGGCTGATTAAGTGTGGTTTGTTGAGCAGATTCTATGTACGGTTTGACCCATTTCTTTGGTACCCACCTTGGGCCTGATGGTGTGGATACACACACGTATCCTCTTCCCCATGTAACAAGTGGGTATGGGCCCTGAATCTGCTGCATTTCCCAGGTCTTTGATGAGAACTGGTGCCTTTTCTTTAAATTTATTTTGTCTGTCATTGCTAAAATGTCTCATAACCAGAGGATTGGGTTCCTCAAACGAATTGTTTAAAAAGTTTATGGTAACCTTACTACCGGAGAGTTAACCTCAGATCCTCTGTGTTGCTGCTCTAGGACTCTTTTCAGTGTCTGGTGAGTCCTTTCTATTATAGATTGTCCTGTTGGGGAATGTGGAATGCCTGTGATGTGGTTCACTCCCCACTGTTGTAAAAAACGCTGGAATTTGGAGGAAACATACCCAGGTCCATTGTCTGGTTTTATCACCTGGGGAACACCCAGGGTGGCAAATGCCTGGATTAGATGCTTCTGTACATCAGCTGCTTTTTCCCTGGCATGAGCTGATGCATAAACAGCCCCTGAGAAGGTATCTACTGAGATGTGCACGTATTTAAGTCTCCCAAATTGTGCAAAGTGTTACATCAGTTTGCCAAACTTTGCAGTTGTTCAAACCTCAAGGGTTAACTCCTATGTCCATGGATGGTAGCTGGTATTTTTGGCAATTGGGGCATATCGCCACAATAGCTCTCACTTGATCTTTGCTTAAATGGAACATCCGCACGAGAGCTGAAGCATTTTGGTGGTACATAGCATGGCTCAGCTTGGCCTGTTGGAAAATATCTGGGATGGTAGTGAGTTGAGCTGGCATAGCCAGGGTGTCTGCTTTCTGATTACCTTCCGCTATCGGTCCCAGGAGATTTGTGTGCGATCTCACATGCATAATGTAGTAAGGTTGCTCTCGGTGGGAGATAAGATATATCAATTTCGAGAGCAAGTTATAAATGTTTCGATTGGAAACTTCTTTTAGCAAAGCATTTTCTGCCCTTGCAGTAACTCCAGCTACATAGGCCGAATCCGTGACTAAGTTGAATGGTTCTTTGAACCTCTCAAATGCCCTAACCACTGCGGCTAATTCTGCAACCTGGGGTGATCCGTGGACCACCTTGACGTCAGCCTCCCACTGCTGTGTCTTAGGATCCCGCCAAGTCACGACTGACTTGTGGGATTTCCCGGAGCCATCTGTAAAAACTGTTAGTGCATTGAGGGGTTTCCTACTTTGGATTTCTTTTGGAATCAAGTGAAAGGTTGAATTAAACAATTTATGCTGTGGATACTGCACTAAAATTTTGCCAGAGTAACTGTCCAGTGCATACTGCAAATTTACGTTGTTTTGAATCAAATATTCCAATGTCTCTGTGGCGATGGGCAGATATATGCATGTGAGATCGCACCCTGCAAGGGTGCGGAGGTGCGCCCTGGCCTTCATGACCAGCTGAGCCATCAGTTCCTGTGGCATGGTTATACTCTTGGACAGTTGGTGAGGGAGAAACACCCACTCAATGATGATGAGGGGATCTCCCTGCACCTTGTCCCATTGGAACAGCAGTCCATGTAAGTATGGTATTTTTCCCAGAATGGCAAACTGGAAAGGGAGGTCTGGTTGGTATTGATGTGCTTGTCGAGTGGATATTGCATACTGTTCCTTCTCGATGGAGTTTCTTGCTTCCTCCGTGAGAATCTGCAGGGAGTTCAGGTTATTGTTCCCCTTTAATAAGTTAAAAAGAGGTGCCAAGTCCTCTGTATTAATTCCCAGCCAAGGCCTGACCCAATTAATCCACCCACACAATTGGTGTAGTTCTTGTAGTGTCCTGGGGTTATCATTAATTACCAATTGCTGGGGTACTATTGTACGCTCTGTTATTTTCAGGCCCAGGTACTTCCAAGGGCTTGTCTTTTGGACGTTTTCTGGCTGGAGTTCAAAATGATGTTTCTCCAGAGCTTTAGTTACAAAGTGCAACGTCAAGTCGTTGGGGGCACAAATTAAAACATCATCCATATTATGATGGATGATTGCTCTGCAGGCCATCTTGCGAACTGGGGACAGAATGCGGGCGACATACCGTTGGCAAATGGTCGAGCTGTTCTTCATACCTTGCAGTAAGACCTTCCAATGGTAGCGCCGCATGGGAGATTCTCGGTTGATGGAAGGCATCGAGAATGCAAACCGGGGAGCATCATCAGGGTATAGAGGGATCTGAAAGAAACAGTCTTTAATATCAGTCACTGCCAATTTCCAATTCTGTGGGAGCATCGAGGGAGATGGCATCCCTGGTTGCAGAGGTCTCATGTCCTCAATAAACTTCATTTATCTTCCGCAGGTCGTGGAGGAGCCTCCATTTATCTCTCCTCGGTTTTTTGATGACAAACACCAGGGAGTTCCAAGGGCTGTTAGTTGGTTCTATAATCCTCATGTAAAGGGGGGCTAATCCGGGTGCTGGGTTGGGCTTGACGGTGCGCGCACGAGAAGCGAACATCTTGCGAGTGACTGTGGAGGAAACTGCCAGTCTATCAGAAATCCCTGCGACAGCGGGCTATAAGGTGGGTTGAGTTCGCAAGGATGACCGCAGCTAGCATGGAAAGTGACGCATGTCCGGCGTGCTTCGTGGCTCAGGGCGGAGATAGGTATGCGGTGAGAGCAAAGGGTCGACTATGGGTGAATGAAGGTAATCGTTTTTCACAAAGAGGCTCACCTGCTTTAAGTACATGGGGATCTCTCAGTCTCATGAGCTGTCTGCCAAGGTCTAACCTGGTGGGAACAGTGTGCTTAGCAACAAGTCCCATTTGTGAGACACAGGATTTAGTCTGCCAGGGAAAAAGTGCCAAAACTCAGGCAGGCACAGTGTGATGGTGTCCCCTGGGTAATCCAGAGAAGTTGCTAAAGACAGATCCCAGTAGACATTTCTGGAAATTGAAAAAGTTAAGTGAAAAATCCTCAACCATTTTTGCATGTGTTGTAACAAACATGATGCTTCAGCAATGTTTCTCATGCTGATTATTTCAGTAATCATTTCAAATTCTGTGAAACTGCCTGAAATAAACAGTGATTTAAATAACCCATCTAAGTGATATGCTGTCGTGGTTTGACTTGAACTGACAGGCAGTTCTTCAAACTAATCGCGCTTTTCTCAATTCTACATATAAAAAACTCCGTGGAAGGCGGGATTTTAGAGAAGTTTTTTTTCCCCCGTTCCGGCTGAGTGCAGGACGGGAGAGGGAGAGGGAGAGGGAGAGGGGGAGGGGTGGGCCCCGTTGCCCGGCCCGCGGGGCTGGGGACGGGCGCCCCTGCCCCCTGCCTCTCTGCCTCTTGCCCCTTTTCCTAACGCTGCAGCACGGACTCTGGATTGTGGAGAGGGAAGCAATTTCCCTGAGCCGCGAGTGGCTATAGCTGGCCACAGGGCTGAGGTCATCCGACGCGGTATCCTGAGGAAGGGGGAGCCGGCGGAGCCTTCAGTGCAGCCAGCAGACTTCGCGACGAACAGAGGAAAACACCCCTTTTCCACATAGTGCACCTGGCAGCGCAGAAGGAGCAAGGGGAGGCTCTCTTTCCACCTTAGAGCCTGATAACACCCTACAACATGGCGACTTTCAGAGCCAGAAAGAAGGAAAACGGAGTCACGTGAGGCGAAGCTGCAAGGGCGGCGCTGCGGGGTCCCGCGCGGAGCTTAAAAAATCTCCTTTCCTCGCCGTGGTATGAACTGTAATATTGCAAACTGTTTGTCTCTTTAATCCATGTTAAAGGACGTGGGGGGATGGACATTTTTTTCGAGTAGCTTGTAAAAGGTTGAAGAATGCCGATGCCAGGCTATGTATATAAAGCAGAGAGAGGCTTTTACAGCCTGGTGGCAGAGAAAAAGCCTTATGTTCAAGCCAAAAAGAAAAATGATTCATCCTTAAACGAGTAGTAACCCCATGTGAGGGCCTGTGTCTTACAGTTGAAAGAGCTGTGAGAGGGCTCATGGAAAAGAGATGTGTTACACCTTAGCAGAGATTGTTAATTCTAAGCAAACCTGCAAAATGCTGGCAGTTTGTAAAACCAGGCAAGGTAGGAGGGAAAACCCTTTTTTTCCTTTCCTAGAACTGTAATACTGATTGGGAGAGGGAAAAGTGGGGGAGCGAAAGAGTTCTGAAAGTTTGTTCTGTTGTAGCCTTCTTCTATCTAACTCTGTTAATAAAATCTCTTTATATTCTGTCAAGTAGTGTGCCTGCTTTGCTTTTTCTCCTAATGCTTATCTCACAAAAGAAACATCAGGGGACTATGTATATAATTTAGCTGAAAAAACCACTACATATGCGGGAAAGACTCCACTACTGGAATAAGTAGTAAAGTAGGTATGTTTATTCCAGCGCTGGGACGCATGGGGGATAATTCCTCCAAAGTCATGCGTGCCGACAGCTGCATTCAGCTTGGTATATATCGGGTTACAAGCTCCATATTCATTAAGTTTCCCAATACGGCCTATACATATTCATTACCTAGCCCCGCCTAGCCGCGCTTCATATTATAATGAGCCTAAAAGTCATTTACATCTGCATTGCACTTGCGCAGTGTCGTCTGGTGGTCGTGGGCAGGGGTCTCCGGGATGAAGTAAGAGTCTTCCTCAAATGAAATAGTCTCTCTCATTCTGAACTTTTCACCTTGCTTCCCTGCGCATGCTCTTTATGTCCCTGGCCCAAGTCCAAACTTCAAGGCTGGTTTAAGTTAGTTTTAGGTTCGAAAACAGGATCTTTGGTCAAGATTCCTTCCCTTTGTGAAAAACGAGGTTCACTCTCCTGTTAGGATTGAAAAGTTTAATAAAGGACAATAAGGGACAAAGATAATAAAGCAAAAAGTCACAGCGCTGGGTGCTTTGGCACTCTGCCAAGAGCACACCTGCTATCTTGGAGACACCCTTTACATACACCTGGAGTATTCCATATTCATAAACAATTATACATATTCATAAACAATTATACATATTTAAAACCCTTTCCAGGAACAGTTCAAAATGGAATGCAGTTTTCCCGTTTTGTCGGTAGTTCCCGGAATCAGCAGATCGCTGTGGGGATAAGCCTTCTGGCGTCGCATATTCAAACCTTTTTCAGGAAAAGTTCAAAATGGAATGCAGTTCTCCCGTCTCGGTTCGCCCCGGCTTGGTAGTTCCCGGAATCAGCAGATCGCTGTGGGGATATCTTATCTGTTGCTGATAGTTGGTAGCAGGAGCCCAAATAGTTCATAAGCATAGCTATTTCTAAGTTTTTGGTTGAATGAAAAAGTATTAAAAAAACCACATCTTCACAACAAAACTACCTTATATAGCATCTGTTTTGTAATAAAGCTATTTTACATATAGCATCTATTTGTGACAAAACTACTGTTTAAAAGGCTACTTTTAACATCACTTATTTTAACATTTGCAGAAAGCCAATATTATAGCATCTATTTATCACAATTCCCCCTCTTCTATTTTTACAAATCATTTGGCTTGAGCAATAATTCTTGTTTTCTGACTTTCATTATTTGCTCATTTTTTTCACAAATCAATCTTGCTTCTTCAATGGGATCTCCCATATTATTTTGTTTCTTTAACACCATTATTTTTTTGTGCCGTTCCAGATGTAGCTAATTTGGGGTCCACAGGCATTGTGACTACTTGCATACCTTGGACTACGCTGGTGATTAGTCGAATAAAACAGGGGATCAAGCAAGGAAGAAATGTCAAACCAGCTGTAGCGCATAAAAGGAAGAATCCTAGCTTCTTCTACCATTCTATTCCAATACATTATCCCACCAGCTAGCTTTTAACATTGATTCCCATTTTTGGACTGGTACATGGGCTATTTTTCTGATATCTTTGGCTATATCTAGGACGGCATCCCCGTTGTCATCTATTTTCAAACAACAGTCTGATGTATTAAATTTTCCACAAACACCCGCTTCCTCAGCTAATAAATAGTCCAAAGCCAACCTGTTCTGATACACTGCAGCTCGGGTTTGGCTTTGTTGACTTGATATCAATTCTAGTGCTTGGGCAGTCTTGTTTGTTATTATCTCCACAACGGCTTGGAGTCTTATAATACGATTCAGCATATAAATCGGGGTTCGATATCCCCAACTCCCATCTTGTGCCCAGGTGGCTGGCCCATATGTTTCCAGTATGCGTTCAGGGGGCCATTCTTCATCTCCCCACTTTTGATATCCCCCAATCAATTCCTTTTATTCCTTTTTAAGTCGTCATAAACAGATATTCCTAATTGATCTCCATCTGATCCTGGTAAAAGGAAAAATCCTGGCTGTATGATCCCCAGAGTACAACTCCCTTTCCATCGGGGGGGAAGTTTTGGGTATGCTCTTTTCCCACATATCCAAAATAAGCCATCTGGTGCTTTCTAATAATCCTTTTTCTGTTCATTTATATTCTCCTAAAATTTTGATATTTCTGGGATCCCAAAATAAGGATTCTTGTCTGTGTCATTGCATTGAAAAAGTTTGGTTTCATTATTATACTTGCAGTTTTTCCGTCCTGTTTTTCTCTGGGTCCAATACAGAGTTGGTTTTTCTGGGATCCACCATGCAGAAGTTCCATTACTAACTTTATACCTCTTGCAGGGAGTATTTCTTACTTCACTAAGAAAATTCTTTCCAGTGCGCTAGAGACATTCTTCTCTTATTACTGCTGAACTTAGAACCCACCCTTCTGGTCGGCTTTCCCCTCTTATATTTGTCTGGTTCCATTTAAGGAGTTCAGCCGGGCCTAAGCTACTGCCTTTCTGTGGCCATTTTTCTGACATTAAGGCCTCTCCACAGACCCAGCAATTGGTTACGTTTAGTTCCTTACTTATTCTTTTCCCCAATTCCACAAACATTTTTTTCATATCTCGAGATATCGATTTCCTCTTCTAATTGCTGTTTAAGTTTTGTATATAAATTTTGGCGTGGGGTTAACACAGAATTAGATTGCTGTGTTACCTTAGCCTTTCCATTTACTACTTGTTCTTTTACTAAATCTTGGACCTTACCTTTAAAGGAAAATGTGAAACAAACTCATCTTTTTCCTTTTGGACATTCATTTTTCTTAAGTTTTCTGCAATCCAGTATTTTTTCCCATTCTGTGTACAGGTACTTAGTTTGGAAGGGTTATAACAGTGACTGTTAACGTGGGTGTGTGTAATAAAAAAGGAACCTCTGTTTCTTTCCCATGTAAAGTTTCCGGTAGCACTTATGACATGATTTTACTGGTATCCCAAAAGATGAGAAACAAAAAAAAACCAAGAAGGAGGAGTAATAGAGGTCCGGTATGGCTTATACCCCCACCTCCCATGCCTATGGGGTTGCTACCCACAGCAGGTGTATATGATCTTCTTGGTGGCGAGTTATAGTTGCCAATCCGGTCTCGCCCTCTATTTCCTTGTTACCTCTTTTGCTCTTTTCTAGGCAAATCAATTGTTAATTTTTTTCACTGTTCCTCAGGCACCTCCCACTTAACAGGCACTAGTAATTCCCATCTATAAGGCAAAGTTATAATCTTAGGGAATAAATCTGTTATTTAACACCCCATACAATGGGGGTGCTGTTTGTGTGATTTGCAGTACCAATTTTACAATTTATGTATTTACATTTAACCCAGCCAGCATGATAGAGGCTGTGATATCTCGAGATTAGGATACAGTCTATTAAAACATGAAGACTTTTTGCAGCTGGATTATTCAATACCACCCAGTCCTCGTTTAAGAGTCAATTTGATATCACCCGGCTTAGATGTTATAGTCCATTCCTTCGGTTCTTCTACTGGTCCTTTTATTCTGCTGGCGTGGATCTACCCTCTTTCCCTGGTTCGGATCGCTGCCTCAGTCATCAGTAGCACCTGAAAAGGACCCTCCCATTGTGGAGTTAAAGATTGCTCTTTCCATGTTTTTACTAGTACCCATTCCCCTGGATGGATATTATGGATTTTAAAGTCTAAAGGTATGGTTTGAGGGATTATCCCTCTCAACCTCAAATTTTCCAGTGTTGTTTTTTTTGTTTGGTTTTGGTTTTTTTTGGTTTTTTTTTTTTATGCATGTATTACTCTATATGCATATCTAGAACCAGCAAAAAATAATCACTATCTTGCCTCGATACAGCTCGCAGGACTTCACAAGCACCCACAGCTCTGCTGTTTGAGAGGCAATGTCTCACTCAGTGCATCTTTTAAATTTTTACTCTTCTACTACTTTTGAAGACTCACCACCAAACACATTCCCTCCCTCAGGCCAGGGAGTGCCCCCAGATCTTCCCCAGCTCGGGTCTGGAGATTTATCACTTGAATGCTGCAGAGTCATGGGTTCTCTTCAACCCCTTCAAGGAGGCTGAGTCAAACCCCCTCGTTTTTCAATTCTAAATCTTCTTGTTCTAACAAATAAGATTCACAGTACAATAACCACACTGGTCATTTACTCAGATGCTCTTTGAGTCAATAAATCTTATTTTCTTATTGTCAGCCTTCGGGCCTCATTTACTATCAGAGCCCTGGCTGCACAACTTTGCAGATAATGCGGCAGCCTCTGGCTACATTCTGAGACAATGAATAGCCTCCAGCCACTGGATCTGGTAACTTACAAAAATTAGCAACAGGCTGCCGTGTTCTCCAAAAGTGGTTGCCAAATTTTAAAGCATGGGAGAACAACACTTTTTGCAAAAGCTGCTTGCAAACTAACAGTATACTTTACAGAATTGGCTCCAGGATTTTAACCTGCCTATTTTGGCTTTCTATGACAACAAACCATGCAGAGAGGACTGAGAGACACACTTTGTCCACACCTTCCCCTCAGCAGTTCCAAATCTCTTCTCCATAGCAGTCAATTTGCCCCTTCTCTAAGGCAACCCGTCTGGCCGCCTGAAGGCCACAAAAAAAAACCCAACCAACCAACCAACCAACCAAAAAAAAACTTAGAAGCACTTGAGCAAAACTCTGTTCAAAAAAACCTCAACCACTCAGAGTTACCCAGGCAGGAGGCCTCAACTCTGAAACAGTTAATTATAAAATTTGGTGCATCTTTTACACAAATCAAGTTTTGAGGGTTCTTCACAATAACATTTTAGTGGTTACTTTAAATAGAGAATTGCCAATTATACTATTATTATTGACTTATTATCTATTATGCCATTTTTCTTGAGGCTGCCCACACTTTTGGGTTTATTTCAGCACAACCTCTCAGGCAAAGATACCACAGTTAGCTTTTGTAGTTCTTCACAATATTAATGTGCATTCTCACTTTAGCCATCAAATTTCTTTTTAGTAAATTACAATTGCAATTAAGAACATACAGAAATTTATGCATTTTAAACTTATTCTTCACATCTACTAATAGTGGCTGAATTTAATAATAAGGAGCATACTTTATTTTCTTCACTCGCCCCTTGAATAACCAAAGATCTCGTTGACAAAACTCTGTCCCTGAGGGACAAAACTTAAAGTGAATTAAGGGCTTTCGCACCTCCTCTCGACCTAGGCCTACCTCAAAGGCTATTAAGGGCTCTTGTGTGGAGCGTCTCTGGTACAATGGGAGCTCCTGACTTTTTAACAATTTATTCTTATTAATTGCTGGATATATATACATATAAATATTTTTTTTTGAAGATTCAGTTGTTTCTACAGGCATTCCTGTTTTCAGCGTCTCTCTGCCTTTGCCTTTCTTTTATCTTTTCTTACATACATTTGCTGCATCCTTCCAACCAGTCCACTCAGGGGCCCATTCTGCCCCTCCTCCAGCCCCCACCCCCACTACTGCCTGGGGTGCTCATTCTTTCACAAACTCATTCCTGTAACTCAAACAAAACTCTTAACAGATAATCCTAGTCCTTCCATGTACAACTTGCACTCTCCAGACGTTTTCCTCGCCTTGTCCAAACGCAGCCCTCCCCCCCTTTCCAGCGCTCCCAGCAGGCACGGCCAGCAGCACCTTAGGTGATCGGGGTGTCCTGCAGCCTCAGGGAGGCCGGGAGGCCACAGCCGCCCTTGCCCCCGGGGGGGTGGCAGGGTCAGGGACTGCCCAGTGCTGGGCTCGCAGCTGTCCCACAGCTCCAGCTCGGCTCCGCACCTCCCCATAGGCCCCCAGCCCGTGCTTCCAGCCCTGCACCTCTGCGCTTGCTCCTGCCGCTCCGAAAGCGGAGGATACAGGCGACTGCAGCTGGCCCTGGGTCAGCTGTTAAAATTTCGGGCAAGATGGGGGAAGGTGCTGAAAAACATCTCAATTCTTTTTCTTTCTCCTCTCTTCCTTCTTCCTCTTACTTTCTTTTTACTTTATTTACTTGCATGCTCACTCTTTCTACTACAACATTTTACACAACCATATTTCAGCAGCTACACACAGGAGTAAGTCACTCTTTAGTTCCCCATATAGAAATTGATCTGGGTTCAAACTTTTATTTACTTCCAGTGTCAAGTCATCACTATCTATCAGAATTGTTTCATATTTTAGCATCTTAGAATCTGTTAACCATTTTTCCGCTTTTTGATTTAGCACATTTCGGACTGCATGAGGTGTACCCACAATTAGTTTACTGCCAAAAGTAAGTTTACAGCTCTCTTCTACCAGAATAGCCGTAGCTGCTATAGCTTGAATACATATTGGCCAGCCATGGCTCACTGGATCCAGCAATTTAGACAAATAAGCTACTGGCCTTTTCACTCTTGCTCATTCCTGGGCCAAAACTCCATTGAGCTACTCCACTTTCCACATTCACATACAGATGAAAGGGTTTTTCTAGTGAGGGTAAGCTTAAAGCTGGTACTGAGGCTAATTTTAACTTCAATTCTTCCAATTTATTGCCATTTTCTCTGGTCCACTTCATATTGTCCCCCTCTGTTAATTTTTATATAGAAATTTTACTGTCTACGAATACCCTTCGATCCCTAACCTGCAATATCCCAACAATCCAAGCAGGTTTTTTTTTTAACTTACTTCTTTAAAGAAGGAGGGGGAAGGGATAAAATCCCTGCAATCTTTTCAGGATTTAAGTTTTCGGTTACCTTTACTTATTAAGTGACCAAGATACTTTACTTCTGATTCTGTAAACTATAGTTTCCCTTTTTAAAAAAATTCCTGACTTCTGAAGAAGTCAAAGGAACATTTACAAATCCCGTTCCCCCTTGGGCCCCTCCCAGCGGTACTTTCAGGCACGGGGGGCCACAGCCAGTGTGGTATTATAAGGGGATGTCAATGCTTCTAGGGGGTCCCAGCCCTTTTCTTTCTTTTTCTTTTGCTCGTTTTGTCTCTGGGGTTTCTGATATCTTAAAAACTTTTAATCTTGGTAGTTCTATATCTCCTGTCCGACAAAAGGCATATTCCTTTTCTTCCAAAACGCACGGTTCCTTTGAATTCACAAATGCATTTAAAGTTTGACAAATCCAAGCTTCAGAAGACCCGTACCCAGGCCAGTAGACCTGATCGGGTCTTATTTCTTTTTTTTGTCCATTCTATCCTACAATACCGAATCATTTTTATTTTATCCTTTTCCTTTGTACAGGGAAATTAGCTAACTTAACTGCCAGAGGACTTTCTTGGGGTATATCTGCTGGCACCTTTTCACTCCTTTTTCCCCTTGAACTCAACTTACTGGTTCCTTGTCCCATTATTTACTAAGTATCTCAAACTGGTACCTGTTCCCCCGTTTTTGCTCTAACCTGCCCCTCTGGCAACTGAAACACCTCCTCCCCTCACAGCACAGAAAACCTTTTTGCTTTTATCATATACTAATATAATGTAATCCACCTCCCTCCAGATATTAAAGTCAGATTTTAAATTAGCAATCTATATTACATATATTTCCATTCACTCTTACTCACTCACTTTTATTTCTTTAATATGTCTCATTCATTCTCACTCACAACAAGAAAACACAATGATAAGGTATCTTGATTTTTAAAATCACTTGTTAGTATTCACCCACGGGTATTATTTTCAAATAAAATGGTAAAATTCCAAATGTTGTTGGCCAACCCCAGATTCTCTTGGGTATAGAATCCCACACTTCCCGCCTAGAGTAATTTTTCTAGCCTCTGTGTGTTCCAACCCTCAATCCGGCAACTTTTCTGGGATCGGGGATCCTCACTTTCGTCCCCTGTTTCCTAGTGGATTGCGCCAGGAAACCCCTTCGCTCCCTTTTTCCTGGGGGTCCCACCCCCTTCCTTGGGACCCAGTCCCAGTTCCCCCGGGGGAATCTTTCACTCCTTTTGTCTTTCGCTTCGTCTCCTCGCTGGCCGCCTTTCTCGCGAAAAGTCGGAACCGCAGCTCTCAGAGACTCCGCACTCACTTCGCAGGTCTGGGGTAACCAGCCCGCGTCTCATTCATACACCAGTCACCCCCGTATCCGCCCCCCCGGAAATACTTACAACCCCTTTTCTTGTCCGGGTCTTCGTGCACGAGAATTGTGGGGCTACTTGCCGCGGTTTCTTAGGGAGCCTCTTTTTCCCTTTTTTTTTTTTGCTTTATTTGTCCCTTTCTTGTCCACGGGCTGTCAACCTGCAACCGCCGATTCACACCAGAAGAAACGTAGCGGGCCGCCGAACTCGGCGTGGCGCGCCTCCCCCGCACAGGATCTCCCAGGGTCTCGGAGGCGAGGTGTTAATCCCGGACGAAGTCCCCAATTGTGAAAAACGAGGTTCACTCTCCTGTTAGGATTGAAAAGTTTAATAAAGGACAATAAGGGACAAAGATAATAAAGCAAAAAGTCACAGCGCTGGGTGCTTTGGCACTCTGCCAAGAGCACACCTGCTATCTTGGAGACACCCTTTACATACACCTGGAGTATTCCATATTCATAAACAATTATACATATTCATAAACAATTATACAGATTTAAAACCCTTTCCAAGAACAGTTCAAAATGGAATGCAGTTCTCCCGTTTTGTCGGTAGTTCCTGGAATCAGCAGATCGCTGTGGGGATAAGCCTTCTGGCATCGCATATTCAAACCTTTTTCAGGAAAAGTTCAAAATGGAATGCAGTTCTCCCGTCTCGGTTTCCCCCGGCTTGGTAGTTCCCGGAATCAGCAGATCGCTGTGGGGATATCTTATCTGTTGCTGATAGTTGGTAGCAGGAGCCCAAATAGTTCATAAGCATAGCTATTTCTAAGTTTTTGGTTGAATGAAAAAGTATTAAAAAAACCACATCTTCACAACAAAACTACCTTATATAGCATCTGTTTTGTAATAAAGCTATTTTACATATAGCATCTATTTGTGACAAAACTACTGTTTAAAAGGCTACTTTTAACATCACTTATTTTAACATTTGCAGAAAGCCAATATTATAGCATCTATTTATCACACCTTTATCAATAGTCTTATATCTTCTCATTCTGCTTTGGTAGGCACAATAAATGTTGAGCAAGCTGTATGCATTGTTTTTAACAAACATCTTAGCAAATCATTTAACCTCTGCTTCCCCCTCCTCCCCCTGATTCATAAGTCTTGTGCATTTGTACTTTATTGCTAAAGAAAGGTGGTTCCTTGATAATTGTTTAAAGGATTTTACTCAGAAGATGCATTTTTATGACATATTTTCTAATAAAGAGCACAACTTTTATATGAATTTCTATAGGCAGTGATATACAAGCTATTAACATTTAATTTTTTACTCTTTAACTTAAAAATAAGATTTAAGCCTATTTGATGAAGGGTTTTATACACCTTTATTTGTAATATTCCTTATGATATGCATAAAACATACAATTCCATCAAAAAATGAAATCCTGTTGTGACAGGACCTTTCACTCCTGAGACTTATCTACTTCCCCCATGGCTAAGCTAGGCCAGAATGGTTTGTCATGTGATGAATTATCTCAGCTGAAAACACCCTTAGCCAGCAATAAACATCCTGCCTTGAATGCATGGGAAAGGATAAGCAAAAAATTCTGACTGACAGACACAGCACTTTTTACAACTATAAAAGACCACTATGATTTTCATAAAATCAGAAATTTCTTATACACTGAGTGTGTGGAGAGTTCTTCTCGATGCCGAGAGATTGGTATCAAGTTACTTCCCTGGGGATTGAGAGAAATTAGGAGACTTCTGCACACCACTATCATTCATTGGTAAGTGACATTGGCTCCTAATCTATACTATTTTGCTAGCTGTAACATAGGTACCTTTATTATCGTGCACTGTCTTATGAACCTACTAGTAGTGTTTCTTTTGCTTATCCTGTGTAGTAACTAAGCCTGTTAAAGTCTTACATCTGGTTTTTTTCCTTGTGTCTATTCAATAAATAATTCATGTTGTAATAGACCTGATCGGTCATTATTAGGAACTTGTGAGTGAGAGTGGGTTTTGGGGTGCTGGCCACCTCAATAAAGCTGCTGTCTACTGCCAGAAACCTGGGCAAAGGCAGGGACTTGTCTAAGCTCTTCTCTCTCATTCATAACACCTGTCAGATAATTTTACTGATTTAAGACTATTTCTTTAAAAATATTGGGGGGGGGGAAAGCAAATTATTTCAAAACAATTCGAGCATTTAAAGCCACTTTGGTAAAACCATTCACTGCATCTAGTGAGTTGAACTGGGTTTTCTTTTATTATTATTATTATTTTGTCTTATTATGTACGTGTTTGAAGAATTTAAAGCTAGGAAACTGGGTTCTGCTGGGCTGGATCATAGAAATATTTAGGGTGGAAAAGACCTCTAAGATCGAGTCCAACCGCTAACCCAGCACTGCCGTGTTTACCACTAAACCATGTCCCCAAGTGCCACAGCCACATGTCTCTTAAATCCCTCCAGGGATGATGACTCCACCACTGCCCTGGACAGCCTGTTCCAGTGCTTGACAACCCTTTCTGTGAAGACATTTTCCCTAATATCCAATCTAAAACTCCTCTGGCATAATTTGAGGCCATTTCCTCTTGTCCTATAGCTTGTTACCTGGAAGAAGATGCCAACCCCCCTTTCAGGTAGTTGTAGAGAGGCATAAGATCTCTCCCGAGCCTTCTTTTCTCCAGACTAAACAACCCCAGCTCCCTAAGACGATCATCATAGAACTTGTGCTCCAGACCCTTCCCCAGCTCTGTTGCTCTTCTCTGACCACACTCCAGCCCCTCAATGTCTTTCTTGGAGTGAGGGGCCCAGAACTGAACACAGAATTTGAGGTGCGGCCTCACCAGTGCCAAGTACGGAGACATAATCACTTCCCTCGTCCTGCTGGTCACGCTATTTCTGATGCAGGCCAGGATGCCATTGGCCTTCTTGGCCACCTGGGCACACTGCTGGCTCATGTTCAGCTGGCTGTTGACCAGCATCCCCAGGTCCTTTTCTGCCAGGCAGCTTTCCAGCCACTCTGCCCCCAATTCATGGTGCTGCGTTGGGGTTGTTGTGACCCAAGTGCAGGACTGTGAGGCTGGGTGGGGGTGGGCCTGCCTCAGCCCTGCTCCAAGACCGCCCCCTCCTTCCAACTGCCATCAGGTCCCCCAGTAGGGTGACTCCACACAGGGGCAGCTGGGACTTAGGCATGAAACACAGGACTCCCTTAAACACAGGACTCCTTTAACATATGAAACACAGGACTCCTTTAACATAAGCACCTTAGTATAAAGTATAGATTAATAAAAGTTGGGTGTTGGCTGCTATGCTCGACTGCAACTGCTTTTGCAAGACAAGAAGCCTAGCCCTGGAAGGGGCTATGATGATAAGTGAATAGGAGACGCTATGCCTAACGCTAACTGCTCTTAAAAACAAACCCAAGTGGACTAGGATGATAAGGGAATGGAATGCGAGCTAATGGGTTTGGCTAACTGCTTGTCTGCAGAACAGGGGCCTAGCCCCTATGGGATAAACGATAAGAAGGAAGATGCATGCTAACTGCCGTTTTAATGACAAATAGAGGAACTGTCACAAAAGAGTAAAATTGTAGTAAGAAAATAGGAACATAATCAATACACAATTATAAATAAAGTATAACTAATGTAGCAACAAAGTGTGTAATAGTAGAATTAAGTATGTATTAGCAAAGTAGATGTGACAAATGTATTAAGAATAGTGTGCTGTGTTTGTAACCCTAAGATAAGAAAACCGCAAAGTCACGTAAGACCCCCTAGGACTGTAACTCTAGATTAGTGACCAAAGCAAGAGTGAATGATGAACTTGTAAACGTAGAATGACAAACTTGCAAACGTATAAAAAACCTCTGTAAGATGACTATGTCAGACATGCACATGGAGGTGTTAACCCCTGCGTGCTCCCAGCCTGGCCAATAAAGGTGTGCTTTACTTTACAGTACCTTGCTGTGGAATAGATTCCTTTGAATCAGTTTGGCGAGCCAGCCAGGAGAAACTCCGTCGGGCTGCGGGACCCTCCGAAGCCGGGACGGTCTAGCAGGCGCCTCTGGAGACTTCTCTGGATAGACCACACGTGCTCCGGTGGATCACTGCGGGGACGGACAAGATCCTGACATTAAGGTACGCAAACTTTAAAGCACCCTTTACCTGGTTGTAACCAGACTAGTCAAAGTAATACACTCCATAAGCCGTACGCTGAAGGTGGGTATATCGGGTTGCTATCACCTTTTAAGATATATACGGGGAGTGTGGTATTGAGCCCCTGGGTGGGAGTGCCACATCGGGCCCCTCTTTGCATAAATTTGGAAAATTGTATGTTTTGTTGATAATAAGTTCTGCCTTTTTACCTCTTTAACATAATTAAGGTTGCTTAGCTTATATGATTTTTGGTTTGTGCTTTTTTCCTCCTGATTGCATTAATGAAATTTCTCTATGTTGCATGATGCTGGTATCGGAGCAATCTTAGCAATAATTTTATTTTCTATTTTATTACTCTCTTGGCCACTGCCTTTGTTATTTCATACTTCTGTTTTCTCAAACTGGATTCATTTTGTGGTCCAAATTTGGGTTAGGGATTGGACTGGCAATTTTATTAATCCTTGTAATTTACTTTATCTATACTTGCTTCAAACCATCCACCACCGTCCCCTGTGTGTGTTAGATGTTAATTGAGGAAACCCTGGCTGAGGTTGTGGAGAGGGCAGAGGAAGGAGTGTCCCCTTCGTTGTGTGGACTGTGTGGAGAATGCCATCTGATATTCCTATGCATCCTAGGCAGTGTGGTTTTGCTGGCAAATTTGACACAAAAGAGAGGATTTGTTGGTTTTGTCCAGGCTGCCAGAAGGACAAAACCTTTGATTCGGCAGAAAGGAATTAAGATGGTTTTAGTTTGGAAGAAGGAATTTCGGAGGAACAGGCAGTATATACTACAGGAGTCACTATTAAATGAGGTGATAAGTGAAGAAGTACTGGAATTATTACAGGGACTGGACTTGATTGCCTTAATTCAATAATAAGGAGGTTTATGGAAGGGCTCCCTTCTTCAGCCAAATCAAGTTGTTTTTGAAAAACAACCCTTTCCTACTTTTTGACCTCTATTGAGGTGATAAAACCAATAACACTACCCTCTCTCTCCCCTTTTCCTCTCTTTACTATCACACCTCTGCAAAACTTTTTTTTGTATTGGTGAAAGAGAATGAAATGTGTGAGTGACTGAGACGCACGAATAAGTGCGAAGCAAGTGCAGAGCTCTGACCTGCGTTTCTGTTATCCCACGAGAGAAACGGCCAGGGACGAGCGAAGTGAGTCCCGAAGTGGTTGCGCGAGAGCAAAAGACATGACTGAGACGCACAAATAAGTGCAAAGAGACGGGGAGCTCTAATTCGCGTTTCTGTAGCCCCGCAAGGGGAGCGGCTAGAGAGGAGCGAAGCAAGAGGAGAGTAAAATGGGAAACAAACAAAGCCAAGATTTAGTGGCCAAAAGCCCCTTAGGGTGCATACTAGCCCACTGGAAGGAAATCGGGTGGGCACCAGGGGGAACTATTAATAAAAAGACTCTTATCAAATATTGCAACCAGTGATGGCCACTTTATAAACTTGAAGGGGAGGAGGAATGGCCAGAAAATGGAACATTAAACTATAATACCTTATTACAGCTCATCTTGTTTTTACGTAGACAACAAAAATAGGATCAGGTGGTGTACACTGACATGTTTTTTGAACTCAGGGACCACCCTGAATGGCAAAAGAGTGTGGTATTAATTTAGCTCCCAGAGACCCTTTTGTTTTAACTATAGAAAAGGATAATTTGGAACGGGGGGTAGGAAGACTAACACGATGTTGCTTGGCTTGTTCCATAGGACAGCATTGTTTAAAATATCAAAATAAACAGCCTGAGGAGAGAATTGAAGACTTTGTCAGTCCGCCTGGGACGGAAGGAGGGGGGAGAATGGACTTTCTCCCCCACCGTCACCAGAAAGGGGCAGGCGAATGGAAAGAGGAAGACACAGGGCTTCCCCCTTACCATCATTTTCGCCTCTGAGTGGGCAAACTCGGGGAAAACATAGGGCTCGTTCAGTTTCTCCTGAAAATCAGGTGACTTCTTGGGAGGTTTTGCAGGCCCCTCTGAGAGAGGCTGCTGGGCCCACAGGGCCGATATGGCTAAAAGTAAATTTTTCAATGGGAGATTTGGATAGCTGGAAAGAGACAGCTAGGAGGTATCATGATGATCCATCAGGAGTAGCTAAAAGGTTTGGAGGTTTTGTAAAAGCATTGGACCCGGACTGGGAGGATGTTGACTTAATGTTGGATGCATTAACTGATACAGAAATGGAACTTGTTTTAAAGTCAGCCAGAACCCATGTTCAGGCACAGATTGCTGCACAAACTTTGCAGGGCACTATAGATGATTATGTGTCCATGGTAAAGCCTAGATGGGACTATAATAACCCAGATCATTACCAACTATTAAAAAGGCACCAGGGTGGATTAAATTTGGGTTGGAAAATGCAATACCTAAGTCTGTGAATTGAGGGACTCTCTATGCAATAAAACAAAATGCAACAGAAACTCCTACAGAATTTCTTGACAGGTTACGGGAAGCTATGCGAAAGTATACTACCCTGGACCCCTCAGATGAACAGGGAAAGCAACAATTAATTTCTCTTTACCTTGGGCAGTCCTCAGATGACATTTGAAAAAAGCTACAAAGGATGAAAACTGAGGACCAAAGGAACCTAGAGAAACTAATTGAAGAGGCATGGCGGGTATATTGAAACAGGGATCTGGAAAAAAGGAAATTAAGTAAAACCATAGCCAATGCAACCATTGCAGCTCTGGGAGAACATGGGACTGGCAGCAGGGGGCCTTTTAAACCAAGGCCTGGGAGTATCCGCAGATGAGGGGAGAGACAGCCTGGAGCAAGAAACCCTTTGCTTCGGCTTGCAATCAACCAATGCGCGTTTTGTAAACAGGAAGGACATTGGAAATGGAAGTGTCCACAAAACAAATATAATCCTTCAAATAATCCCCTTCCCTTACTTGCTGAGCTACAAGAAAACTGAAGGGTACCGGCGGATCCCCACCTAGCAGGACCGCTGGTTATAATTGAGCTGGGAAAACAAGGAAAACAATTAGAATTCTTAATCGACACGGGTGCTACTTATTCAGTACTAAACCAATGTTTGTCTTTACAGGATGAAACCTCTGTAAATGTAGTAGGGGCAACTGGCCAATGACAGAAAGCACACCTCCTGAAGCCACTCAAATACAAACTGGGGAAGACCATCGGCATACATCAATTCCTGTACATGCCAGATGCTCAAAAATCATTATTAGGCAGAGATGTGTTAGAAAAATTGGAAGCTACAATTGAATTCAAAGCTGGACAGGTGCAATTTAAAGTAAAAGATGACAAATTCATCGATATTCTAAGCCTTGCCCTAACAACACCTGAATTAAGACTACAGTACCCCAAGAAATATTAAATCAGGTGTATCCTGTAGTATGGGCAAGTGGAAAATCCGGAAAAGCTAAAAATGCGGACCCGATTATAATTAAATTAAAACCTGGAATGGGACCGGTACGTATAAAACAATACCCCCTAAAATTAGAAGATCGTAAAGGTGTTTGTTGGAGTCCAAAGTGCAGGGAATATTTCTCTGCCTGTTTTGGGGGGGTTCTACCCCCCTGGACAACCCTGTCTTTGACCTTCGTCCATGGAGAAAATTACCTACCCTCTGGGAAGAAGTCATCACGTCCGCCGCTGCCGAGTTCCCTTTACTTCCGCATTTGGAACAGCTAGTTACTACGCATGCGCTATCAGCCATGCCTCCCCCATCCTCGGGTTCCACGGTTGCCTCGGCAACGGCAGTCGGCTCTGGCCGCAGCCATGTTTCTGCGTCTGCCGCTTCGGGTTCCATGATATATTCTATGGCGAGTGGGACGGTCCGGCCCACCCCCAGCCCCGCCCCAGTCTCTGGCCAGGCGTGCAGCCACACCCCTGGCTCCACGCCAGACACGGTCCCGGTCCTCGGCCGTGGCACCCCTGGTCCCGCCCCACCCCCGCCCCCACCGCCACCCCCGGTTCCAGCCTTCAGCCGAGCCTCTGCAGTGACCGCCGCTCGACTGACAATTGCACAGAGCCATGCTGTGCCGACAGCCACGGCACCTCCAGCCTGCACTGCTATTCCACCTGCCACTGCAGCCTTCCTGCACACAGCTTCAGCTTTTACAACAATCACCAGTTCTGCCTCGGCTGCATTCACGTCAGCATCGCATCGACAACCAACCACCTACCACCGTGGCATTTCAACAACTGTCCCTCCTGCCGTCAAGATGACAGCACCACCAAACAAGAATCCATCCTCTCTCCAGAAGAAACGGAGGACGTTTTTAGATATCTTTTAACTCCTACTCCTGGGCAACAGGATCAAAGCTATGCCATCCCTACTCAGGGAGGAGTCTCGGGTAGAGACACATCATTTCAAGCACATTCTCCTCAAACTGCTCAGGGACATTTAGCTGATCTTATGGGACTTTCTCAACCTGAAGTGCCTGCTCAAGATCTCAGTGCTGAAGATATAGTGACCATCACAGCTTCAGAAGGCATTCCTATATCTTCTCAACCTTCATCTTATTTTTTTACTGCAAGCACTGAAACTCCACCTCTTCGCATGCCTCTTTCAAAGCTTCGGTTTTCACAACAACAGGCCTCTGGTCCCTCATCACATCGAATTCAATTTCAGCTTTCAGATGACTTCGTGCATCATCTTTTTTTTAAGACTTAGGGAATGTGCAAGACACTACCTCAACAGGCTGGAGCACTGGGTCCCCAACCCTCACCCATCCCGCATGGTGGCAGGTTCCCACCCCCATCCACTGTATATACTCCTTCCACGTCCACATGGTTGCCACCTGCGATGGCGGTATCAGCCATTCCTTCTTCATTTCCTTTCAGTGCACAGCCACAAATTCCCTTCCCTATTCCTCAAACAGGAGGGGGAGGTGGGGATGGAATGCATGGATTCTTCGGTCAAGAAGGAACTGCATCCTCTCAAGTTGCAAGTCCACAGAATGCTGTTATGGACTTGGTCCCATCTGACAGATATATGTCAAGAGATAAGTCTGTTAGACTGGTCAAGCATCAGAAAAAAAGGACTCAAAGAGAGAGACTTTAACATGGCAGACACAGATAGCATTGTAATGCCAGTTACATATTCCAGACAAAACCCTCCTGTCTGGAGACCGATGGATCATCAAATTATCAAAGATCTAATGGACACAGTGAAAAACCATGGATTGGGAAGTCCATACTTCAAACAACTTTTAAGAGGCACATTCAGCAACTATGACATGGTACCTTTCGATTGTAGAAGCATTGCCTCAACAATTGTTACAGATGCACAACTTTTGCTATGGGATGTAAGATGGAGAAGATCACTTTGAGAGCTGAGACAAAAATACGCAGGAGGACCACATGCAGCTCTCACATTACCGCAATTAGCTGGTGATGAACCTCACGACAAACCAGAAGATCAAGTCATGCTTTTGCCTCGAGATGTGCTTGCAGACATTAAAGAAGCAGCACAAAAGGCAATTTTACAAATTCCCCCAACCAGAACCCCAGAAGGTGTTTACACGGAAATAAAGCAAGGTCCTGCTGAAACTTTTACTTCATTTGTTGATTGACTCACGCAAACTGTGGACAGACAAGTCAGTGATGAAGCAGCAAAACCACATCTGCTATTAAGTCTTGCATTTGCGAATGCAAACACCGAATGTAAACGTATAATCAGTGCCATGACTGGCCACCCGACCATAGCTGAAATGATAGAAGCATGCAGCAAGGTGGGCACACCTCAGCATGTTGCAACACTCCAAGCAAACATTTTGGGACAAGAAATTGGGAAAATTCTTCAAGCGCAAGATGAAAGATTTTCAAAAACTTTAGCAGCGCTTCATCAGATCTACAACAACATAACTCCACAGAAGTAATGGTCATAGGATTCACCTGATGTATCTCACATCAGAGCACGTTTTTCTCTTTTAGGATTTTTGGCAAAGGGAAATGTACAAGCAGATAAATTGACCATGGTCATTTCAAACACTTTGCCAAACATTTTTGAACAAGCAAAACTGAGTCATGCATTTTTTCATCAGAACGCACAAGCACTGATGCGGACATTTCGCATTTCCAAAGATCAAGCGAAGGCCATCATAAGTGCTTGTCCGGACTGTCAGCTTGTGCAACCCCCTGTATCCACAGGAGCAGTCAATCCAAGAGGATTGCAAAGTCTGCAGTTATGGCAGACAGATGTTACAAAATACCCATCTTTTGGGAGATTTAAAAATGTTCACGTTTCTGTAGACACTTTTTCAGGTGCAGTCTTTGCTTCCCTTCACACAGGCGAAACAGCGAAACATGCATGTTGGCATGTTTTGCAAGCATTTGCATCATTGGGCATTCCTCAAGAAGTTAAAACTGACAATGGTCCAACTTATAGAGGACGAACCCTTGACACATTTCTGAAAAATTGGGGTGTTCGTCACACATTTGGCATTCCTAATTCTTCTACGGGCCAAGCCATCATTGAAAGAACACACCACACGTTAAAATCCCTTTTGGACAGACAGAAAAGGGGGGAAGCAGAGGCTACGCCTCAGATGCAGTTGAACAAAGCTTTGTATGTTTTAAATTTCTTAAACAGCTCTTTTGCAGAACCTACTCCGCCAATTATCAGGCATTTTTCAAATAGTACTCAGGCAAAATTGAAAGAAAATCTTTTGGTCTTGATCAAAGATTTAGAGACCAGAAAGATCGAGGGTCCATTTCAACTAATAACTTGGGGCAAAGGGTATGCTTGTGTCTCAACAGGTGCCGGACCAAAGTGGATTCCAGCAAAACACGTGAAACCTTATCGAGTCCAGAAACAAGCAGGAATCGACTCTGCGAACAAGGAAGCGAGCACGCAAACGTGAATCAGTATCAACACCGCTGTTGATGCCACAGACGTCAGTCATCTTTGTGTGCAAAAACTATGGACTGAGTCTTATGCAAAAGTGTGAAGAAAGTTAATGGTGTCAATCTTGTATGTAAAAGTGTTGTACAAGTTGTGTTGCAGATCAAAGATTCCTGTGTGAGATAAAGCTGTTGAACATGAAGCTCAATCAGGTATTACACTTGTGCCTCATCTCACTGGTTGCCTTAAGCAATGCAGTTTTCCCAGTGAGACAACCAAAAGAAAATGTTTGGGAAACCTTGGCCAATGCATCAGGGCTAGACACCATTTGTCTAACTCACTCAAGGCCAAAGAAACCATCCTCAACATGTTTGGTTAGTTTGCCAGGAGACAAATGGCTACCTTCCAAACATGTTCATCTAAAGCTTTCACAGTCCAGTTTGAATCCAGTGGAAAGCTTGGATGTTTGGACCAAATCCCTTCCTGAAGCTCCTTACGAACCTCAGGAACTGGAAATTCTTGGTTCAGCAAAAATGGAGTTTTGTGTGATATTCAGTTCTCCAGGGTTGAAACAAAATAAAGACAAAGTAACAGATGTCACTCCAAATCACAAAATATATAAAAATGCAACATCTTGGTGCAATTCAACAGTAAAGATGAACACGTTGTTCAACCAGGATCCATTGCAATTGCCACGAGGGATGTTTCTCATTTGTGGGGACAGAATTTGGCCTGCGATCCCCTCAAATGTCAGAGGTGGTCCATGCAGCATTGGGAAACTTTCTTTGCTAACGCCTGATGCAAACATGATAAAAGAACGTAAACGCAGGGAAAAAAGATTTGTTGAACAATATAAATCTGATTGTAATGACAAATTTACAGCTTGGAATTTTGGGCAAAGGTTTACTGCAGCTCTCCTTCTACCTGGTGCTGCTGCAGGAGCAGCCTTGAGACAATTAGATCAATTAGGCTGCTGGCTAAGTAAAAATTCCCATGCTGTCTCTCTCGCACTGAGCAACATGTTAACTGATGTTCAAAGTGTGAGACAAGCGACCCTGCAGAACAGGGCAGCAATTGCTTATCTTCTATTAGTGCATGGACATGGATGTGAAGAATTTGAAGGTATGTGTTGTATGAATTTGTCGGATCATTCGAAATCCATCCATGAAAGTATACGGCAGTTAGAGGATGGAATTGCTAAACTTGGAGAAGAAAGTGGATCCTTTTTGAACGATCTGTTCAATTGGTTTGATCTTACACCCTTATTGAGAAAAATTTTAAAGATAGGTTTGTATGTGTTAATTATTGTTGTTATTCTTTTAGTATTTGTTCCACGTACACTTCACTGTGCCAGACGAACCATGGACAAAGCTGCCAAAGAGGTGTTTTTGGTTAAAACAGAAGGGGGAGATGTGGGAGTCCAAAGTGCAGGGAATATTTCTCTGCCTGTTTTGGGGGGTTCTACCCCCCTGGACAACCCTGTCTTTGACCTTTGTCCATGGAGAAAATTACCTACCCTCTGGGAAGAAGCAGAATCTACACTGGTGTGAATTAGGTGATAGAACATTATATACGATTGTCACAGGGTGAAAATTTAGAGGTGTTGGGTTTGTTAATATAGCAAAATAGATAAGAAGCAAAACCTTCAAAATGGAGGATTGTTGTTGTTTTAGGCCTTCTTCTTTCTTCTTTCTTTACTCCATTTTCTGCGGCAAAAGTGGATTGAGATGATTGGGTGAAAAATGCCGCAGTTCCTTTCATGTGACAGAACGATTTATTGAACATTGGTAGAAAAGTAAAAATATCTTTCATTTCGGGCTTTCATTGGGTAATTTACCTTTAAAAGAACGGTGTTCTCTTGATAACGCGGCTTCTCCTTTGCGCTTCCTAAGGGGAGTCACGCTTGTGCCTTGGCTCCTTTTTCTGATAAGACTTAATAAACAACTATCTGAGAGCAAAAGCATGGAAAAGTCCCGTTCGTCTGCAGAGCCCAGGCAAGGGCTCGGCGAATTCTCCCCTATCAGGGGAGGCTCAATTAAGGCACGGTAAAGTGTCAGGTGTTAAACCAATTATTGATGACTTTTTAAAATACAAATTAATAATAGAATGTGAATCAGAATATAATACCCCAATCTTACCAATAAAAAACCTGATGGGGTAATTATAGATTGGTCCAGGATCTAAGAGCCATCAATAAAATAACTGAAGATCTCCACCCCGTAGTAGCAAATCCATACACATTGTTAACCAAATTAAATGATAAACAAGTGTGGTTTACCGTTTTAGATTTAAAAGATGCCTTTTTCTGCCTGCCTCTGGCCCCGGACAGTCAAAAGCTTTTTGCCTTTGAGTGGGAGAACCCAGAAACAGGAAGGAAAACACAACTAACCTGGACCGTGTTACCACAAGGATTCAAAAACAGTCCAACCCTTTTTGGGAAACAACTAGCAAAGGATTTGGAGAAGTGGACACCACCAACGGAAACTGGAGTATTGTTGCAATACGTGGATGATCTCCTGATTGCGATAGAAATGGAGGAGGAGTGCAATGAATGGACAGTAAGTTTACTCAATTTCTTGGGACTTAATGGATATAAAGTTTCTCAACAGAAAGCCCAGATCACAAGGAAACAAGTGATGTATCTAGGATATATAATTTCGGGGGGACAATGCGAGCTGGGACGAGACCGAAAGGAAGCCATCTGTCAAACTCCCCAACCACAGACGATGAAAGAGCTTCGAACCTTTTTAGTTATGACAGGATGGTGCTGGTTGTGGATCTATAACTATGGACTTCTGGTAAGACCTTTATATAATATGCTGAAAAATGAGCGTAAACTCTTGGTCTGGACTGGAGAGACCAAAAGAGCATTTACCCAGCTTAAACAGGAACTGATGAGGGCACCGGTGCTAGGCCTTCCAGATGTTACAAAGCCCTTCTGGTTGTTTTCCCATGAACGCCAAGGCATAGCCCTAAGGGTATTGGCCCAACAAATAGGGTCATACCGGAGGGCGGTAGCCTACTTCTCAAAACAACTGGATGATGTAAGCAAAGGTTGGCCAGGGTGCCTCAGGGCTGTTGCTGCTGTGGTACTCAACATACAGGAAGCCTGAAAGTTCATAGTGGGACAGAACATAACCATCTTTGTCTCACATACGGTATCGGCTGTACCGGAGCAGAAAGGGGGGCACTGGCTGTCTCCCTCTCGGTTCTTTAAGTACCAAGCCATACTAGTGGAGCAAGACGATGTGAGCATCATCACAACTAACATTGTGAACCCAGCTTCTTTTCTCAGTGAAACATCAGCAACCTGGGATCCTGTGGTACACGACTGCTTAGAGACTATGGAAATCATTTATTCCAGCCGACCAGACCTGAAAGAAGCACCTTTAGAAGAGGCTGAGAAAATATGGTATACTGATGGAAGCAGCTTTGTCAGAAACGGAACCCGGAAAGCAGGATACGCAATCACCACTACTAAAAAGGTAATTGAAGCCCAACCCCTTCCAGCAGGAACCTCAGCTCAAAAGGCAGAGATCATAGCCTTGACCTGTGCACTGGAACTGGCAGAAGGAAAAATTATTAACATCTGGACTGATTCAAGATATGCATTCGGTGTGGTGCATGCCCACGGAGCCATATGGAAAGAGAGGGGACTTTTAACATCACATGGAAGACAAACTAAGCATGCAAAGGAAATCCTACGACTCCTGGTGATACGCGGAAAAGACTCCACAACTCGAAAGTTGCAAAGTAGGTATGTTTTAATCAGCTGAGGCGCATGGGGGAATCTTTCTTCCAAAGACATGCACATCTTCAGCGGCTCTTGGCTTAGTATTTATCTAGTTACAAACTACATATGCATCAGATTACACAATACGCCTATACATATTCATTACCTGTCCCCACTTCATATTATAATTAGCTCTAAGGTCCTTAACATATCAGTGCGCTTGCGCAGTGCCACCTGGTGGTCGCGGGCTGGGGTCTCTGGGATGAAGTCAAGGTCTTCCTCAGATGAAGTAAGTAGTCTTCCTCGGGTTGAACTTTTTACCTCGCCTTCTTGTGCAGACTCCTTGTGTTCCTGGCCCAAGTCCAAACTTCAAAGCTGGCTTAGGCTGATTTCAGGGTCCAAAAGCAGGATCTTTGTTCACGGTTTCTTCCCCTTGTCAATGGTCCTGGATCCTCCCCTTATCCTCCCTTACATCCTTCCCTTTGCCTGGCAAGCGCAATGAGTGTTAAGCAGGCGATATACATTGTTTAGCAAGCAGCTGCAAAATTTAGCAATACTAGCAATACCGCGGTCAGTAGTTAAATCTTAAAATTCTAAGCCCCCTGTATCACTGGACGCCGTCCACCTACCCACACAAGTGGCAATCATGCATTGTAAGGGACACCAAAAAGGTAACACGGAACAGGAGATGGGAAACTGATTGGCAGACTTAGCGGCCAAAAAGGCAGCAGAAAAATAACAGGTACAGGCATTGGCCCTGATACCAGATGGTAAGCCCATAACCTGGGACACTTATATACCCTCTTCAAAAGAAGACCTTAAACTTATGCAGGATTTAAATGCTCAGTTAAAAGACAATTTTTATGTTATCCCTAGTGGACAAACCATAGTGCCTAGTAGAATACTGTGGAAAATAGTACAAGAAGAACATAATAGGACTCACTGGGGAGCAGATGCCTTGTATAGTGACCTAACCAAGAAAATAGTAGGAAAACATTTATACACTACGGTACAGCAGGTCACTAAACAATGCAAAGTGTGTGTGCGGAATAACCTGCAGACCACTAACAGGGTCCAGTTGGGAACTATAGGAAAAGGTACACTCCCAGGGCAACAGTGGCAAATTGATTTTTCAGAATTGCCCAGAAAAGGGGGGTACCGATACCTTTTGGTACTAACAGATACTTTCTCTCGTTGGCCAGAAGCCTTCCTGTGTCGAACCAATAAAGCAAGGGAAGTTACTAAAATTTTACTAAATCAAATCATTTCCCGATTTGGGGTACCTGCGACTATATCCTCTGATAGAGGATCACATTTCTGTGCTGTCGTAGTTCAAGAAATCAGTAAAATACTTGGCATAGATTGGCAACTACATACCCCTTATAGGCCACAAGCAAGTGGCCAAGTAGAGAAAATTAATCACTTGATCAAACAACAGCTGACTAAAATATGCCAAGAAACTAACTTACATTGGCATCAAGCTTTGCCCCTTGCTTTATTGAGGATAAGAATTAAACCACGACACAGAGAAGGACTCAGTCCGTTTGAAATGTTGTATGGGAGACCATACCAGACTCAGTATTGTGGTGAAGACCCTCACCAAGTGGGAGAAGGACATTTAACAGATTATCTAATCTTGCTGGGAAAACATATTGATCAAATATCTAAAAGAGTGGCCGAGACCAGGGCAAGAGGCCTGGATCAACCCATACACCCTCATAAACCTGGAGACTGGATTTTTGTTAAATCCTTTGCAGGAAATCCCCTGGAGGAGAAATGGCAAGGACCCTTCCAGGTCCTTTTAACCACCTTTACAGCTGTAAAAATCCGTGAACTACCCTCCTGGATCTGTTACTCCAGAATTAAGAAAGCACATGAAGGACATAGGCAGGCGGAACCAATAGGCCCAACATCCTTAAGGTTAAAGCGCTGCTACTGATAATTGCATGGACAAATGGACAGGACTGGAAATGTGATGATTACACAGAATTAGAACATGGAAAATCACGGCTGACGCAGAATGATTGGGAAAAATACGGATATGATGGACACTCAGGCCTAAATAACACGCACCGGTGGGGACAGGTTTTTGAGAAAATTACTATTGTGTTAATGGTTGCGGGAATTAACAGCAGGTCAGCAAGCCTGTCAGCAAGCCTGTCTGGTTCTGACATCGATCTTAGCACAATCCGTTTGTACCCATGAGAAACAGAAGCAAGAAACCTAAACAACAGAGAGAGAGAACAGCAACAAAGCTGCACCTGGTGTTTTTCTGAATGCTTAGAATGCTTAGAATGCTTAGGCTATAGGCAACCAATAATAGTATGTTGTAGTTAAATAATAGCCAATGAACCTATTGTAGTAGTTAAGCAACCAATGGAGAAATAACATAAATGATAAACATACAAAAGTGTATAAATTACACTGGCTTCTAAAAATAAACGGCTTTTTGCCTGGAACTGTTGTGGGGTCTGTATGTGTCATGTCCGTCTCAACAGCGACAAATGGTAGGTGAAACAAAAATTGAAAAAAGTGAGTGGGAAAGTAAAGAACTCAGTTCTCCATTTCAAATACCAGAAAGTGAATCAATAACAATAGGATGTAACTTTAAGTCCAGGGAACTGCTTTCTCCAATAGCCCTAACAATTTCATATAATAGATGCCACAAACAAGACCCACTGCTTATCTTTTGTAACCTGTATGCATGAAGAAACATGTATTTATGATCTTACTTTCACCCATGATGTAATTCTATATTGCACAGGATATACAATGGAAGACAGGCAGCGGAGACAACCCCATAGAAGTGTCACCTTACTCCTGAAAGAATCACAAGCCTCACAATCCTGAATAACACAATCCCCTGATAAAATGAGTAAGGAACCCACAGCAAACAACCCTATGGGGATGTGATAAATAGATGCTATAATATTGGCTTTCTGCAAATGTTAAAATAAGTGATGTTAAAAGTAGCCTTTTAAACAGTAGTTTTGTCACAAGTAGATGCTATATGTAAAATAGCTTTATTACAAAACAGATGCTATATAAGGTAGTTTTGTTGTGAAGATGTGGTTTTTTAATACTTTTTCATTCAACCAAAACTTAGAAATAGCTATGCTTATGAACTATTCGGGCTCCTGCTACCACCTATCAGCAACAGATAAGATATCCCCACAGCGATCTGCTCATTCCGGGAACTACCAAGCCGGGCGAACCGAGCTGGGAGAACTGCATTCCATTTTGAACTTTTCCTGAAAAAGGTTTGAATATGCGACGCCAGAAGGCTTATCCCCACAGCGATCTGCTGATTCCGGGAACTACCGACAAAACGGGAAAACTGCATTCCATTTTGAACTGTTCCTGGAAAGGGTTTTAAATCTGTATAATTGTTTATGAATATGTATAATTGTTTATGAATATGGAATACTCCAGGTGTATGTAAAGGGTGTCTCCAAGATAGCAGGTGTGCTCTTGGCAGAGTGCCAAAGCACCCAGCGCTGTGACTTTTTGCTTTATTATCTTTGTCCCTTATTGTCCTTTATTAAACTTTTCAATCCTAACAGGAGAGTGAACCTCGTTTTTCACAATTGGGGACTTCGTCCGGGATTAACACCTCGCCTCCGAGACCCTGGGAGACTCCGAGCGGGGGAGGCGCGCCCCGCCGAGTTCGGCGGCCCGCTACGTTTCTTCTGGTGTGAATCGGCGGTTGCAGGTTGACAGCCCGTGGACAAGAAAGGGACAAATAAAGCAAAAAAAAAAAAAAGGGGAAAAAGAGGCTCCCTAAGAAACCGCGGCAAGTAGCCCCACAATTCTCGTGCACGAAGACCCGGACAAGAAAAGGGATTGTAAGTATTTCCGGGGGGGCGGATACGGGGGTGACTGGTGTGTGAATGAGACGCGGGCTGGTTACCCCAGACCTGCGAAGTGAGTGCGGAGTCTCTGAGAGCTGCGGTTCCGACTTTTCGAGAGAAAGGCGGCCAGCGAGGAGACGAAGCGAAAGACAAAAGGAGTGAAAGATTCCCCCGGGGGAACTGGGACTGGGTCCCAAGGAAGGGGGTGGGAGCCCCAGGAAAAAGGGAGCGAAGGGGTTTCCTGGCACAATCCACTAGGAAACGGGGGACGAAAGTGAGGATCCCCGATCCCAGAAAAGTTGCCAGATTGAGGGTTGGAACACACAGAGGCTAGAAAAATTACTCTAGGCGGGAAGTGTGGGATACTATACCCAAGAGAATCCGGGGTTGGCCAACAACATTTGGAATTTTACCATTTTATTTGAAAATAATACCCGTGGGTGAATACTAACAAGTGATTTTAAAAATCAAGATACCTTATCACTGCGTTTTCTTGTTGTGAGTGAGAATGAATGAGACATATTAAAGAAATAAAAGTGAGTGAGTAAGAGTGAATGGAAATATATGTAATATAGATTGCTAAACTAAAATCTGACTTTAATATCTGGAGGGAGGTGGATTACATTATATTAGTATATGATAAAGGAAAAAGGTTTTCTGTGCTGTGAGGGGAGGGGGTGTTTCAGTTGCCAGAGGGGCAGGTTAGAGCAAAAACAGGGGAACAGGTACCAGTTTGAGATACTTAGTAAATAATGGGACAAGGAACCAGTAAGCTGAGTTCCGGGGGAAAAAGGAGTAAAAAGGTGCCAGCAGATATACCCCAAGAAAGTCCTCTGGGAGTTAAGCTATCTAACTGGGATAGGGATCCCTGTACAAAGGAAAAGGATAAAATAAAGATGATTCAGTATTGTATGATAGAATGGACAAAAAAAGAAATAAGACCCGATCAGGTCTACTGGCCTAGGTACGGGTCTTCTGAAGCTTGGATTTGTCAAGCTTTAAATGCATTTGTGAATTCAAAGGAACGTGC